>OY848923.1:7411850-7702348 GCA_963693285.1 Xestospongia muta | reverse complement strand
GGGATCAATGTGTGAATGTATAGATCAATGAGTTAATGTATGGATCAATGTGTGAATGTAGTGGATCAATGAGGTTAATGTATGGATCAATGTGTGAATGTATGGATCAATGAGTTAATGTAATGGATCAATGAGTTAATGTATGAATCAATGAGTTAAATGTATGGATCAATGAAAGAAAGATAAATAGATAATTCAAATAGTTATTACATTACATGTACATGTACAATACGGACATACCTCTTCCTCTTTTACAGGTCGTATATATAAAAACAGAAAGTCTTGTTGTACATTAGTAGGTAGATTAACATTTTTTAGAGCTTCTGAGAGATCGGGAGGAGTATGAAGACAAGTGGAGGTCACCTTTTTCAAAGACAGTATACTGAGTGGAGGGGAGAAATGTACTAGAAAGTTGTTGAAGGAGATAAAAGAACATGGCATGAGGATTGGGGACCCAATTTGGTAATGTTAGTGTATCACTTCTTCTGATGGTTGATCTAGTGATGGTTGTAAGAACTCGACATCAGCTGGAGAGAGTCTAAGTTTTTGATTTCTTGTATAGGAAGAACACATCATCTCCAGAGCAGCATCATCTAATTTTAATTGAATTACTCTTTGAAGACGACTCTTAAGTGTGTCAGCTAATAATGAAATATATTTTATTTCCACTCTTCATTGTTTGATTTCCAACCATCCATCCATCCACCTATACTAACAAGGTTCTGAAATTCCGTAAAGTTCTAACACAATACTCTCTTGAGCTTTGCTATCACTATTAACACTAAACATTGAGTCACTAAATTGAGTACTAAGTTGTGAGACAAATGTGGACTAGAAAGAGAGAGGGGAGGGGAAGAAGAGAGAGAGAGAGAGAGAGAGAGAGAGAGAGAGAGAGGAGAGAGAGAGAGAGAGAGGAGAGAGAGAGAGAGAGAGAGAGAGAGAGAGAGAGAGAGAGAGAGAGAGAGAGAGAGAGAGAGAGAGAGAGATCATAACAACACATAGTGTTACTTACCTCATTGATATCACTTCTAGACAATACACTAACAGTATCACCTTCCCCTGTAGCTCTTGTCTCACATCTTAACTCACTATCTCCAACATTATCATCACCAGGTACATCAAATCCTCCTTCAACCTGACATATTGACTCAAAAACCCTATAATACAAGTATTAATAACCGGTCAATCCAGTTTGGACCATACTTGAGATAAAAGATAGCCTCTTCACCTCCATCTAGTGCGTCTTGTATGACATAAACATCAATACAGTTATTAATAGCAAAAGCGTCCAAAGCATTTCGAGTGATTTGAAGAGCAGGTTTATCTATTGTTTGTGTATATTTGTATAACAAACAATAGAAGAAGACAAAGAGAGGAAGGAAATAGGAAATAAGAGAGAAAGGAAATAATAAAATGGATTGATGGATGGGTAGGAAATTGCTAGAAACATGTACAAATATGATATGTACTTTTCATATTTCTTAGTCTCCAATGAGGTGTGATATGTTTTCGCCATTTTGAGGGACATTCAAATTGTTGGGGAGCAAATCGTTCACCAGCTTGAATAATTTCACTTTGATTACCTATAATACCCTCCACCCACTTATCAGAATGAGACTCAGGGAGCAACAAAGGACTACAGATGTGAGTATCAAGTAGATCCTTTAACAAAAACCACTAAAAAGAGAACAAAAAAATCATTTAACAAACCACTCATTAATAAAACACTCTTTAATAGTAGATCCATTTATATGTTTATCAATCCATACATTTACCCATACATCCATTGACTTCATTTATATATCCATCCATCTGTCACCCACTTGTCATCTATCCATACCCTCTATCCATCTATTAATTATATATATATATACCTGGTTTGTTCTATGACACACTTCTCCTATAACTTTAGTGACATTATTACACAGTAACAATGCACTATCATTCACACTAGTATTACTAGAACATCTAAAGAGAGAAAGAATCAGTCAAACATTTTTGCACGTACATAATATAAACAATCAATAAATTTATTAATAATATTCATATTCTATAACAAGATTCATAGTTTATGCAAGTATAAACCTGTTATATAACTCGACAAACCTGTTATGTAAGTAGACCTCCACACGAAGAGGCAGCACTCTTATAACCAACCAAAATAAATCTTCCATTAAACTTGGCGTACAAGGAACAGAGAAAGCAAAACTGCTACTTGTGCTACTTCCGCTAGCGTCATAGTTACTATCAGCTAGACCAGTACTACTGCTTACACTCCCTATACTGCTATGGGAATGTGGATGACCTAAAAGAGGGGACTTTGGTGTTGCCGACCAGGAGACACTTCTTTGGTGTTTACGCTTTTTTGGTGAGAGGAGTGGAGGAGGAGAAGAAGGAGAGCTACAGCGCCCTGTTGAGTGTCTCTTTTGAAGAGGGGTCAGAGGTGAAACAGAATTGAGAGAAATACGTGGGAACGATGTAGCTGAGGTAGACGGTGTGAGATAGAAGTAATCATTATTTGCTTTGTGGATGCTGTAGCTTGTAATTTCCATTGTTTGTAAGTGCTGTAATGGATGGATGAATGGATAAATGGACGAATGAATGAATGGATGGATGGATGATTGAATGAATGGATGGATAAATGGATGAATGAATGAGTGGATGGATGAATGGATGATTGAATGGATGGACGAATGACAAGGGTGACATCACACTAACCAATAGAAATTGACGCATACACATTTTAGTACCAAACACGAATTTTATTTGTTCTTGATTAAAAATACAATTTGCAAACTTTCCAGAACTTCCCTGTACATGAGATGCTACAGATTGTAAAAGAGATGAAAGAACAGGCTCTCCTTCAGCAACAAGTTCCCTAGCACGAGAGAGCAATTCATCACGTACTAACCACTCAATCTAGAGGAGAGAGAGAGAGAGAGAGAGATGAAAAAGCTAAAAAGAGAACATGAGTACCTTCCATTTCAGTGAACTAGCTGTAGGACGGAAACATCGATGAATGTTTATAAGAGGGTCTGTTGGACTACAAGAAGTTTCTTTAATAACGTCTGCTAGCTCATTGGCATCAAGGAGTGAAAAGAATCTAAGTTTTAACCTCAAGTCACAATGGAAATCTCCTTTACTTATTACACCAGATAACAGGCAACCTGTACAACAAAAAAATAAATAAATTATTGTTAGTGCTATTCATTGACAAGTATATAGAGTACATATACAATACAAAATTAATATGTAATTTTTTTGTTAAATATTCAAAGTGCATTTATTAGATGTAAAAATTATTCTATTAGAATCAGAAACAAAATTAATTTACTTAAGCAGAGAGGAATTCTGCCATCTTCCAAAACCCCTTCTTTTATTATCTTCTCTTCTGCATCATCTTCAATGGAATTATCTTTTAATGTATAACTCAAATGTAGAAATAAAGGGGTGTGGTTGATGTGGAGACTGGACCGATGACCAGTTTCTGATGAAGGTGATAATAATGGTTCTAGGTCAATCATGTCATCTTCGCTATCAGTATCATCTAGTTCAAGGGTCAATGTCTTAGAGTGAGACTTTGGTGTAAGTGGAGGTGATGTAAGTGACTCTCTATCTTCATGTATAATAGTTGACTAAAAGGAAATGAATGGATAGATAGATGAATGAATGGACTGATGAATAAATGAATGGAAGACAGACAGATAGACAGACAGATAGATAGATAGATAAAGATAGATAGACAGACAGACAAACAGATAGACAGACAGACAGACAGACAGATAGATAGATAGATAATAGATAGATAGATAGACAGACAGACAGACAGACAGACAGACAGTAGGCAGAGAGCTCACTTCTTTCTCATTATGTAGTTTTGTGTGATGCTCCAAGTGCCAAAAGTATCCGCCCAAACCTTCAATTGAATTAAATCCTAATTCTTGTAGAAATGATAACAATATCTCCTTTACTTCACTCTCTCTTCGTTGACATTCATCCTTCTTAAACTCCAATCCACCATCAAAGCAGATATCACTAAGAGATGAACTTTGTCTCTGATCTCCAAGCAACTCAAGAAGTGATGCTAATGTTTCCGTGGTTACCTCCTTTTGGTCTCCAAATTTGGCATGTTTGCATATTGCTATTAGCAATGGAGTAACATTCACAACAATATCAGTGTAGTTACAAATATTAAGCCCTTGTTCCAAGTCGTATTGGGTGGGCGGGGCTCCTCCTTGTTGTAATGTTGTGTGCATTGAATGTAAATAAGCTATGGTATGCATAGATTTTAATTTATTACCAAGTGCTGATAATATAGTGGGTGTGGCAACTGTCTGATCCTTGTTTGAAAACAACTTGTTGATATAGGTGTCAGGTGGAAGGCGCTGAACTCCGCCCATAAGCTCATTATGGCCAAGAAGGGTGGCTAGATTAGTGTACATGAGAACCAATGGAAGACAATAGGATCTCTTGATATCAGATTGATGGGCGGGGCATAGGAAACATGGCGTAAAAATTAGAGAGAGACTCTCCTCTTCACTGTAAGCAAAACATCGCCATAGCAACCTTGATCCATCTTGAAATAATTTACATAACTGGACAAACGAGTTTAACTTGTCAGACTGGATTAGCCTGTTCATCACATGAAGCGGCTCTTGTACGGGAATACTTGGAGAGGCCAGCTGTTGTTGTAAGAGCTCCAGAAATCGACTATGTAAGAGACGGTTGAGAGGAGAACAATTGTCGAGGGTAATAGGATCAGATGATGGGTTATCTAAAGGAGAAAAGGCAAAAATTAAAACTGCTTCAAAAAGCTCTCATAAGTTATGATAAAGACAGCTTTTGTTATCAGTCAATATTTCTTTCTTACTTTCCATAAATGCTGAGAAAGTGTATGCTGTAACATGAGACTTGGAGTAAAGTGATGAGAGTTTAAACTGGACTTCTACAAGTTTCCCTGTTACCAATTGCTCAAAAATACTTGCATTTGCAGTTTCATGGTCCAATGGTGAAGGGAGATAGAGAGGAAATGGAGTAGGTGTTGCACCAACAGAAGAATGTTCGAGAAAACTTGTTAAAGATGTTAAAACCTCAATATCGACAGAATGGATCTATAGAAGAGAGAAAATGGTTAAATAAATGAATGTTATCTTGATGTATTGAAGAGGTGAATGGATGCTGGATAGATGGATGCATGGATACAAGAAGGAGATGGAGGAGTTACGAGTTTACCTTATAAGGTATGTCCAATACTTTTTCTCCAACAAGATATTGAAGACCAGGTGGTGTAGCAAGAACAGTCTGATATTGTGGCTCCACCCATACCTCACTTGTAAGGATTCCATCAGGAGACAGAGGAAATAGGACATACTGAACTAAACTGGGTAGCACTAGACTTGATGACGGTTGCTATGGCAACAAAGGTGACAAAATTTATAAATAGCAGAAAGGAAAAGAGAATGGATGTATGTCTTAACATGGAGTCTGTTTTACTAGTACATGTACATATAAATTAATAAATTATTTAGTTTTTTTACAAACTTCAATAACATTTCCAATCAGAACTAGTATTCTCCTTAATAATCCAGATGTATTGACTGACTACATAACTCTATGGGTTTTGTGATTCCACGGGTCCTATTAGTTTCAAAACTTGCCGATGATACATGGAAACCAGGTAAATTTGACATTGTCTTAACGTACATGAACTATAATTAATATCATTGATGATAATCCATTGATGAGCTTAAGAAAACTATACAATGTAACCACGCCCACAAACAGAGAAACTATGCAATGTAACCACACCCACAAAAAGACAATGCAACCACACCCACAAAAAGACATAATTACCTTGACATTTAACTCAGCTACTAATGTAACAATTCCATTGTGAGCACTGGCTATTAAAAAGCCTTCTCGAAGTCTTCGCTGTAAAAGTCCAGTGAGAAGAACAGGATGTGTCTGAGGTACTTTCCACTGCCAACGATGATGCGGCATATACTGCCATTGAACAGGTACCTCATCACCGAGGGGAAAGTCGTAGCTTATAAGAGCTTTTTGGAGTTGTTTGTTAATAATAACAGCACAAGGTTGTTCCAATACACTTGATGTTTTCTTCCTACTAGAAGACTGTTTCGACGATTGCAATAATGGTAGAGGTATTTTAAGTTCACTAATGGTCTCTTTTAGTGAAGAAATTATTTCTTGTTGAAATTGTTTCGGAGTCCCCTCAAGAAATCCTACATGAACTATGAGACAAGGATGCATTTGAGCTACTCTTACAAGACAAAGATGTTGAGGAATTGTTTCATCAGGGAGTAATTTTACATACGAATGGTTCTCTAACAAAACTAGAGTACTCCAGTTACGGAGGAAAGCAAAGAGTTTTGATGCCGCCACACGACACTGTATTGAGGAATATCGCCCTGATTCAGATGGGTGGAGCAGGTGGGAGGGGAGAGGAGAGTCTTGATTGAGAACAAGTGGTATCTTGTAAGTATGCAACCAACGAGGCCATATATTAATGTCTATGGAGTTAAGATTCTTCCAGTAGTTTGCTAAAACTTGTAAAGACCTAAAAAGAAACAAAAGATTTTTCACTATGGAACATTTAACTGTAACAATAGTTGCCATAGCAACAATTAAATAGCATTGTAAGTAAGGGTCTATGCATATTAATTTGTTGCTATGACAACCATTGATGTTTTTGAACTTCTTTCTTACTTATCTTCTCCTGTTTCAATGGCTAAAACAGGTTTGGATTGATTTGGAGGAAGAAAGAAAAGTGGCATTCCATCAAGAAGGGTCTGTGATAGTGTGTAATAAAGAGGATTGGAAGAGAATGATAAAAGATGAATAAGAACACCATCTGAGTTGATCAAACTGTAGAAGAGTAAAGAATGGACTTATGACATGATAAATGGACATATACATTATAGAAATGGATCAATCCATATTATAATAGATACATAAATTTAGTGATTAATAACTATCAAATTTTGAATGGATAAACAGCAAAAATAAATTTATGTGCTATTGGTTGCTAGGTAACAAATACCTTTTTAAAGAATTATTGAATCTTTTCAGAGCAGCTGTGCTATATAAAACAAATAATAATAATAATAATAATGTGACATCTGTTGCTATGGTAACAGTAGACTAACTGAGGTCCTGAAAAATTTTTGATGTCTTTTTCATTTTGGAAGTCTCTGACAAATGGATAAGGTGCTTCAAATGAAATTGTTACCACTAGTGAACAGGTGGAGTCAATCAGAGGCCAGGGCTATGGATGAATGAATTAATTGAATGGATGGATGAATGGATCAATGGAGTGATGAATGGATTGATGGATGAATAGATGCATGGAATGGACATTAAACACTCACAGCTCGAATATTGCATTCAATGGTAATATTTGGTTGCCATGGATACACCATGACCACTTCAATTTGAGAATCTAGACAAAGAATTATCAAGTTTATATATTATTATGACAGAGACTTACCAGTAACTTTCATAATAGACTTTATAAAAAATCCATCTCGAATGCGACATCCTATCACTCTATCAATGGATGGGTAGATAGATGAATAGAACAGTGAGTATCTAGAGGTATCTAGGGTGGTTCTTGGTGTAACTTGAATATGATGACATCATAATGAAATGATACATAATGATGTCATCATATTGATGACATCACCTAAACCCTAAACCAAACCTAACATTATTAACTCTATGACACATAGTGATGTCATCATAGGACATGTTGTTACATCATCAGTCAAGTTACACCAAGAAGCACCCGGTATCTACCTTAAAAATGGAGCTTTCACAACACTTCCATGATACATGTATGGTGTCTGAGGTACAAAGGGATCCTCGTACGAGAGATGTGAATAAACCACACCCTCTATTCGTTGTTTCCAAGCTGATTGTTGCAATGACCAGAGTAGGATGCAGTGTTGTATTGGATTAATGGGTGTGGTTTTATGAGTTGACAATGACTGCGCTGATGTCTTTAAAATCTTAATGAAAAAAACATAAAATTGATGTATGTATGCCTCTATTTATCTGTTCACTTTTCCATTTATCCATTCGTCTTTATTGATATTAATGACACACCCACCTTATTAGGGTCTAAGACACACCCATTACATGCCTCCGTTAAATATGCTAAAACTTGAGTATCGGCTATAGCTCCTAGAGCAATACTTGGATTGGCTCCACCCCCACATAAAACAACCCAGCAACTAATATTGATACTCCGTAACTGGTTCACTGTATTGTGCATTGAAGTGGGTGTGACAAACCCACCCACTCCATCAGTGAGTAGGACAAGACCTACAATAAAGAATGTATAATAGATACTTTCAATAGCAGCTAGTTGTCTTACTTACCTTTGAGTGCATTACGTGGTAATAATTGGACAGCTAAAATACCCACTTTAATCATCCCTTCTAGACTGGTATCTGGAGAGGGAGTCATAGCGTCTTGACTACTGTGTGTGGTTCCTATGGTAACAATATGCAGATTTGAATGTGATAACTGTGTCTTGTGAGAATCAAACAAGAATATCAAAAGGACTAATAATTATAATAAAATACAACATTTAGTTGAAATATTGTACTAGTTTAGATCTTTCTTGTTTTCATATGATGAACA
This sequence comes from Xestospongia muta, assembly GCA_963693285.1. Taxonomy (NCBI): domain Eukaryota; kingdom Metazoa; phylum Porifera; class Demospongiae; order Haplosclerida; family Petrosiidae; genus Xestospongia; species Xestospongia muta. The sequence goes on along the minus strand of OY848923.1, from coordinate 7,693,684 downwards.
TGATTAATGGCAGCCCATAAAAAAGAAGAGTCAAGCTCACTAGACTAGTATGATACTGCTGGTAGTCTCAATGATAGATGTTTACAAGTTTAGAAGTAGGAGTTTTTTCAAATATTATCTTCTCTATGATTTAGAGCAGTACTGTACTGTATCATGCATGCAGTAACCTGCCTGGTTCATGATATATCATTGAACAGTTTAAAGTTAATATTAGAATTAATAGCAGAGTTATAATTTAGTAAAACTTATGAAAATAATTTTATAGTTCAGTATGTATTTATAGAACTATATACAACAACAGAATGGGCCGGAGCTTGTATGCTAAGTCATCATCTAGTCTAGTCTAGCTAGTCCTTCTTCCTTTTTGATAAGCTGAGAGGAGGAAGAGGGAGAACTAGGCTGACTGACTATCCATTGGAATACGTGGAATGTGGAGCAGTCCCACAATGTTTACATAGTGGGTTTAACTGTTATTACAATAGCCACATTGAATTATATACGAAGGAAAATATGATACTTGAAATTCAATTTGATTAGATTGTCTTCAAGTGATTCGTGATTGTCTAAAGGATGAGCAGAGAAGGCCATATTATTAAATGTTTTAGAAGAAAATGTTTTATTTTTTGCCAACTCAATATAGGCAAATCTCTTATATTTCAAGTTCTTCCATTTGGTATTAAATTTTTCATGGATGCTGAGTTGATAATGTGGCATCTCAACTTCTAATTTGGAAGGACAACAAATACAGGAAAGAACTTGTGGCCCATATGGCAATTCTTTATTATCCTTTGAAATTGCTCATTTCTCCTTTAGACAATTACTAGTTATTTGAAGACAGTCTAATCCTAATTGAATAGCAAACACATTCTTTCCTCCATATATAAGTCCAAGTGGTTATTTTGTAATAACAGTTCATGACCACTATGTAAACATGAGAAACTCGAGTCCGCTCGTCATATAAAAAGGGGCGGAGATAAATCGCTAAAAGCTATACAGTATACACGCAGAAAAAAATGGATGAAGAATCTGAAGGTCCAGAAAGACATCCTTATCATCCTCACGCTTTACTTAAGACGGACACAAGACGGGTGTATGCCAAATACGAGGCAAGATGGAAGTGTGATATATGTGGAAAGTCTTATGACGGACGCTCAGAAGACGATGAACAAAGATACGCATATCATTGTACGCAATGTAGACCACCGGATTATTTCGATGCTTGTGTCAAGTGTTTTCGTGGGTATCTTCATTCTTTTCACACACACAGACTTCAACCAGCTCGTCCATCTTTATGTTATCCACAAACAAATGGCCATTGGAGATGTGATGGCTGTCAACGAGTTTTTGGTGGATTAACTGATCAAATTAGTTATCATTGTCAAAAGTAAGTATTTTAAGGGAATTTACCCACCCTCTCTTAGTTTGACGCGACCAACCCTCCTTTGAAAGGATAAGACAAGTTAAAATGGGGATGGTTTGCCCCCCTCATATTACAGATATAGAGATACAGTTGACTATTGGTACTACAGAGCCATTACTGTTGTTAATAAGACTGATGCTAAAATAAACAATAGTTTTTAGTCCCTTTATGTTACTGGAACATAGGGAAACTTAGATTGATATTTTTGGTCTATTGACATCAACCTTTCCTATTAAAAGAATTGTATTACAATATAAAGGACATAAATAGATAACCATTGATGTAATCACTTTACTCAGCAAGGTTAGTATACAACAGTGTAGAGCTGGCACGTCTGATGTTACTATTTTATCATTTATATCCTTTATGATGTAGTGTTTATTATCAAAAGTTGCTTTATCAGCACAATAAGGAAATACATCCTGTCTCTTTATAATATTCATAAGCTTTGTCATCAGATTCTTGTATATGACCTTTTTAAGTGTCAGATCCTTTAAGTATCAAGGATATAGTTATAGTTACATTACAGAAGTGATCTGTCTGTTGTTATTATTCAAGAACTCTAATGTATTCTATTGATTGAGACAATATTTTTGGGATAGTTTCATAGTGACTATGACATTTAGGTGTCAGAGTAAAGTTCAAAGGTTATGATGTAATTGTGCAGTGTCACTTCAGAAGATGTGAACATAACATCATGATTACATAAGGATATATAATGACCATATCTATTTTAACAACTTTAACAATGTAATTATTAACTCTCTAGTGTATTAAGTTGTACAGTTAATAAATATATTTTTCTGATTGCTGTGTGCCAGGCAGTCCTAAGATTTGTGTTGTACCATTTGTAAACTGTATTTACATCAGAGTATGTTTGTTGTCATTGTTTTATTAAATTGTTGCGTGATTTTCAAGTGTGTTGAATGAAGTTAACTATATACCACTGGCACATATATAACTATGAATATCATTAGTTAAATTATGAATATTGTTATAAATTCATTAATTTTACCACACGTGTTTTGCATCTTATTAAAGCTTCTGAGAAGTTCCATAACTTTTGCCAACTCTCAGTTTTCCAACTTAACAATAATTCAGTCCCTTATTGTAAGAGGAGTACCATGAAAATATTTATAGGACAATTTTATATTTATATTACTTGCTAATATATGAAAGATTAATTTCTTGTTTCACACCACTTAATGAAATGATATCAAATGTACACAAGATGTATGTACAAGGCTGTCCACAACTCATAATATTTAATAGGATCATATATTAACTAGCTTTGTTGCTAAGGTGGTCCATATTCTTTGATATCCTTTCCTTGGAGGAAAAGGATATGAACTCAACTTCAAAGTATGTGGACAAAGTTATTAGTAGATATGACTTCATATGTTGTTTGTAATAAGGTATAAACATCCTCTCTCTAGTAATGCAGGATGTGGTCACGTTATATAATACTTCCTCTGATATTTTAATTATAACTGTTTCCCTGTTAAAAATAAATTGTTCATTTGTTTAAAATTTAGAGATGTCATTACTGATCTCTTTATTATTTTCCTCAGATGTAAAATTGATCTTTGCAGTGAATGTTTCCAAGGGGAGTGGTTTCATGTCCTTCATAGCAACGGGGAACATCCTTTGGTTCCCGTTGACCCTCGCATCCAATATCGTTGCTATGAAAGTTGGTCATGTGACATATGTAATCGGGTAGGTACCCACGGATCCACAAATTGGCTCCTCTTTCATTGCAAACAATGCCAAGAAGATATTTGTTTCTCCTGTTATCAAGGCCAGACCCACCACCTCCATCCACATGGTTTAGTTCTACGAGAAAGAACACAAAGCCGTCGAGACACCACAACAACGTATTGCTCTGCATGTAGTCGCCAGTTACTGGGGAAGTCCTTTTATTCCTGTCGTCATCCTAGCTGTTCCTTTTACCTTTGTACTAACTGTTTCCAGATGTCACCTAGACCACACCCACTTCACCCAGCACATCCTCTCTACATGAGCAATTCCGAACAAGTATATCCTGAATCAGGAGGGGTGTGGCATTGCGACAACTGTACAAAAATGCATCCTTTACAAAAAGCCACACCCCTAACATCAGCTAACCACATGTACCATTGTGATACATGTCAATTTGACTTGTGTCATATGTGTTACAAAAATGGATCTTCTAATTCGGACATTGCCCCGCCCATCCCTTGGACCCCAGCTCCTCCTAGTGCACCACTTTTAAGTCAACATCACAACTACTTTTCTTCAAAAGAACAATACAAACGTCCACTAGTGTCACGTCCCTCGGTCAATTTTATACCCTCTCCATCTTCTTCTCTCCCAGCCCCAGCTATATGCCGTATATGTGGTTTAGCAGCTGCTCGTTTGACACCTACACATGGGGGAAAACCCCATTCAGAACCTCTATATTGTCAGGAGTGCGCTAAGCATGTATTAGATTCAAGGGAAACGTGTTTTAAGTGCAGTTTAGTGCCAGATGGGATGGTGATGGTTTAAACAGTGTAGAACAATACCAAATTATATTATTATATTAACAAAGTATAATTAGTATATATTACATTAGATTTATTATATACCGTTAATTGTGCTACAAGTTTACATTTTAAACTTTGATAATAATTAATTATATTTATATTAATTATATTAATTAATGGAGCTCACCTTGTGATAATCTGTTCTCCAAACGGTGAAGTTGATCCTTTACAAGTTGTATTAACTCATTGACATTGTCTTTATGAAGATGAACACCTTGTACTATTACTTCTACAGGCTATATGGATGAGAATGATGTACTGCATTGTAGAATGGATAGATGAATGAAGTGAATGGATGATGGACGGGGGTGAGTGAATGGTGGATGGAAAAGTAAGAAGACTAATCTTACTTTCTTTGGTACAAAGGTACCAATATAAGCTAGAACTGTAACACAGATATGACACTGTATTAAGGAGGTCTGGCGTGGAACTTGGAGCTAAACGAACATAATATGTCGCAGTACCCAATTCATTATTATTACACTTACTGGTTGAGCTATTTGTAGCAAACACGTTTCTAAAGCAGACAGGGCTTCATCAAATTTAATAGCAAATGTTTCATTACTCTATATATTAAGACATCAAGTAATTCTCATGTCTCTCAGGTTATCTGTCCATCCATTCATTTATCCATCCATTTTCTTACCACTTGTATCATACTAGGTGTCATATCAATCACAAACACAGAACTATACTGTTGACTTATATAGAACACATTACTATTAGGTGATAGTTGAGAACATTGTACGGCAGATATCACTTTCATATCCCCCTTCTCCTTGTCACTAGTCTATGATAAAGAGAGTAAACAAAGGTAAGAGACAAGCACCTATGTCTTATGTTATAAGTCATGATTGTTTTATGTGACTCTGTCTAATTAACTTTACTAGTCATCAAATTCTTTATCTATTATAGATTATCAGTACATTTACTTTATATATACATTCTTTAATTCCATACATCCATTTATCAATGTGTCATTTGTCCATTCTTTAATTCCATACATCCATTTATCAATGTGTCATTTGTCCATTCTTTAATTCCATACATCCATTTATCAATGTGTCATTTGTCCATTCTTTAATTTCATACATCCATTTATCAATATGTCATTTGTCCATTCTTTAATTTTGTCTATTTGTTTTTTCATTAACCTGATCACTGTCCTTCTCAATAACAACATCTTCATATAAATGTTGAAAGAACCATGAAGATCTGACACTTCGAGACACTCGATGCTCCTTACTTAACAAGACATACAAGTTTGATGGAGTTTCATCCTCCATTACTGGTGGGCCAGCATCATCCAAGGAAGACAGCTAGACAGATAACAATAGAAACAGTAACGGAAATTTCTTTAAGCTCTCGTTAATTTATGTGCATATAAAATAAATAACTGATAAATAAATACGTTGGTATATTTGACAAGACTCACCTCCATAATAGACAACCATTGATAGGTTTAAAGGGTTAAAAATACTTTATTACTCGCAAATTATTATGTTTAACATACTCGGATATCCGTTGTCAAAAAGAATAAATTGAGGGCACACAGCAACCTAAAGCACACAATAAGAGAGAGAACAAGGTCTAATCAAGTATCAACAGCTAAAGCATCAAGAATGAGTACTAGCAAAGTAAAGGATCAAGGAAAGAATGTATCCAAGACCATGAATGGCGCTGTGCTGGTCAGCAAGAATGTACAGATGATTCTCATACAACAAGACATCAAGTTGTCAGCACTTCCTAATCTTCCTACTCACCAACAAGCTGCCAGGGCTCATGCTAAGAAGTGGAATGACATATGGAAAGCCATTCTCTCCACTACAAGTGAACTCATTGATTTTGCTGGAACTTTTAATAGTTCATACAAACAACTCCTAACACTCACTAATACTCTGGAAAATGGAACGCCAGAAGAAAAGGCCAAAGCTAAAACAGATTTTCTTGCAGTTATGAATCAAGTTATACTTGCAACTCTCAAAGAGAAGCAGAAAAGTGCAGCACAAGTTGCAACCAATACAGAAAAATTTTACAATTTATTTTTACCAGATTACAACAGCTTTCTTTCTGACTTCAAGGTTGCAGACAAAATAATAAAAAAAGACTCCGATAAGCTGAATAACCTGGCTGCTGACTTGGCAAAAGCTAAAGCAGTTGCACATGGGCTTGAAATAGGCATAATGGCTGACGCAGGGCTCATACCTATCACAGTAGCTGGTACTTATGCTGCAGGGCCAATTGGTGTTATTGTCGGTGGTATATTGTTGGCTATTGAAATTGGAGCTATAGTCGGTATGTTGGTAGAGTATGCAGATGCAATGAAAAAAGTCCATTCTATACAAAACCAAATCACTGATGTAAATGCAGAAATGACTCAGCTTCAAGGAGTGGAAACTCAAATAACAGGGTTACAAAACGCCTCTCTCAATATCATGGAAGGAGCTAAGAGTGTTGAAAACGGTTGGCTTGCCTTGTCATCTGACATGCAACAATTGATCAAACGAGCAGAGGGCATCAGTCCAGAGCAAATAGCCATTGTCATCAGGTCTGAACTTGGCGGTATGAACGCAGATTGGCAGACTGTTCTAGAACAAACCAAGAAGCTACAACCAGATGGTGGGGTCATAGCTCATAAGACTTACAAGACTGCTGATGAGATGTTGCAGGCTATTACTCCTAAACATCAAGGATGAACATTAATAGTTTACAATTACTAAACAGATTAATAGGAACATCTGTTTTATTAGTAGACTTATTTGATATTGTTTTATTGCAATATACTTAGTAATTGTGGTACTTTTTTGCTTAGATAATTGTTTTAATAAACTATTAAACTTTGAATGAAATTATTGTTGGGTTATTAAGTAGTAACGACAAATTAAATATTAGCCTTGTTAGGTTTTTTATTAGCTGCATGAAGAAAACATTTTGTAACAGTCCCAAACAAAGATAACCATACTATTACACACAAGAGGATGCTAAAACTGGAAAGAAATTCTTATAATTATATATAATTATAGTGATAGAGCAGAGAGAATGTTATCTTTGAAATCACATTACTTATTACATGACAATATGTATAGATTGGAGTCAAGACACTTAGCATTACACTCCATATGGAGGAGTCATCATATGGTTGGTACTCAACTCATCTAAAGTATCACCTTCACCAAGCCATAGATAGCAACTAGAGGACAAATACAAAAACCATTTTATTAAATATTCTATAAATCTATGACCAAACATTCCCCCCAAGGCATCACATATACCTATTACTACTATCCTAGTTTAAGATCAACCACTATAACACACCTCCTTTAAGGCTCTACTAATCTCCTTACTTGTATATTGAAAAATATATTATTAATTAAACTATGATCATATCTCTCAATAAATAATATTATAGAGTACAGAATATGTACAAGAGCTGCCCACAAGGGCTGCTGGTTACATGTGATATTTAATAGTCTACTAGCACGAGCAGTAGTGCTGGTAGGTTTTTGGCTCTATCACTTCTTCATTTGAAATTATTATTACTTTTTATTTGATGTTCGTTTGGTTATTATAAGATCACCAAATTTCTACAACTCAAGTTACACAAACACATTTTTTTTGAGAACATTGTTTCTAGCAAGCTTAAGATTGACAAAACCCTTTACAAAACATTTTCACATGACTACTTCTTTCATAATTAATCCACAAGACCTAATATCAATTCAACAAGAAGAAGAAATCTTACTTAGGTCATTAGGCCACAAGGCTAAAGCCACTTTATTATGCAATCAATGATAAGTAATATACTTATCTAATTATATTAGGATAAAGTAGTATGCTCAAGGGCTGCTCTTTACACATAATATTCATTATAAAACCATTAAATTCATATTGGTACTACTGATCAGCTGATTTCAGTGAGTAATAAGTCTATTCTAGTGATTTCTGAACCAGACCCAATATAGTATTATAATTATTTTTACAAACTCAATGATTAGTTTTTATATTAAAGTTGTTAAAACATGTAGCATATTATCTGGTGCACAAAGAACTGAGCAATATCATCAATACTAGTAGTGAACCTAATCTTAGTGGACTCTTAAAATTAATATTATATGAAAAATAGAATTAGAATAATCAAAGTTATTAATCATTTTTCTGAATTTCAATTGTGTATAGACTTTGTTCACTGACTGTCTGATCTTGCACATTATTGACACTCTGTATTTAATTGTCATAGCAAGAAATTTTTCTCATAACTATACCAGATTAATAATGACTCATATCCTGTACTTTTATCATTTAGATACTAGATACTAGATGAACAAAAGGTTCTTGCTTACAATAGAGGATTATCTAATTTAACATCCTGTTCAATTAAAAGGCGTGAAAGAAGCGAGGGTTGTCTTGATGATTATATCATATATCCTAAAGAGGAAATGAGCTATTCAACATCCTGTTCTATCAAAAGGCATGAAAGAAACAAGGGCTCTCTTGATGAATACATAAGGCATCATATATCCTAAGCAGGAAATGAGCTAATAATAATGTGGTGAGATAAGCAGAAACCCATTGTATGAATCGAGTAGTTGTAAAGCCATTGTTACCTCATTCGATTGTAAGGGCTAGTTGTAAACAGGAAACGAACTGGTACTACTTCCTGATTTACTTTATATATCCATTCTTTAATTCCATACATCCATTTATCAATGTGTCATTTGTCCATTCATTAATTCCATACATCCATTTGTCAATATGTCATTTGTCCATTCTTTAATTTTGTCTATTTGTTTTTTCATTAACCTGATCATTGTCCTTCTCAATGACGACATCTTCATATAAATGTTGAAAGAACCATGAAGATCTGACACTTCGAGACACTCGATGCTCCTTACTTAACAAGACATACAAGTTTGATGGAGTTTCATCCTCCATTACTGGTGGGCCAGCATCATCCAGGGACGACAACTAGACAGATAACAATAGAAACAGTAACGGAAATTTCTTTAAGCTCTCGTTAATTTATGTGCATATAAAATTAATAACTGATAAATAAATACGTTGCAAAGGTGTAGGAAGCAATTTCTAAGTGCAGAGGCCAATGGGTGTAATACGAACGCATGGCTAGTTATTAATGGGTGGAACAGATTAATTAACTTGATTAATTATCATTAAGCGAAAATTTTTCTTGTTGGTGTATTGCTAAAAGAGATTTTAGTTGTGGAAGGCAATGTCATCACTTTAAGAGTTGCTTCTTTGTGACAGTTGCTAGAAGAATGCATATATTAAACTTAGTAGAAGCATCCTTCCAGTTGTGGTAACCTTTTGAAATAAATGCCATATCAAGATTAAGAGATCACTGAAGTTTTTTTCTGAATAAGCACAAGCACAAGTATATATAGCACAACACAACATTTTTATCTTCAACATAATGTAACCAAGACCATTTACTAAACCATGAAACTTGGAAGCTTCTCTTACAAACCACTTTTTTCCCAAATTCCCTTTTTGGAAATGGAAAAGTAAAAGGTTGGTGTGATTGGTTAGGCAAACATCTACCACTATTACCAGTGACTGCCATTCCATGTGGCTTAGATTCAATGAAGTGTGAAGAAAGGGAAGAGCTAGAGTTAGTAGAGTAGTTAATTAATTATTATTCATTATTAATAGTTTATGAATATTAATTATAACTATGAGTATTAATACTTTAACATTGCTAAAAAGTGTGGCGGCCATGGCTGCTACGGTCGCTACAGTTCCTACGCCACTGCGTTGGTATATTTGACAAGACTCACCTCCATAATAGACAACCATTGATAGGTTTAAAGGGTTAAAAATACTTTATTACTCGCAAATTATTATTATTAACATACTCGGATATCTGTTGTCAAAAAGGATAAACTGAGGGCACACAGCAACCTAACGCACACAATAAGAGAGAGAACAAGGTCTAATCAATCATCAACAGCTAAAGCATCAAGAATGAGTACTAGCAAAGTAAAGGATCAAGGAAAGAATGTATCCAAAACCATGAATGGCGCTGTACTGGTTAACAAGAATGTACAGATGATTCTCATACAACAAGACATCAAGTTGTCAGCACTTCCTAATCTTCCTACTCACCAACAAGCTGCCAGGGCTCATGCTAAGAAGTGGAATGACATATGGAAAGCCATTCTCTCCACTACAAGTGAACTCATTGATTTTGCTGGAACTTTTAATAGTTCATACAAACAACTCCTAACACTCACTAACACTCTGGAAAATGGAACGCCAGCAGAAAAGGCCAAAGCTAAAACAGATTTTCTTGCAGTTATGAATCAAGTTATACTTGCAACTCTCAAAGAGAAGCAGAAAAGTGCAGCACAAGTTGCAACCAACACAGAAAAATTTTACAATTTATTTTTACCAGATTACAACAACTTTCTTTCTGACTTCAATGTTGCAGACAAAATAATAAAAAAAGATGATGATAGGTTGAATGACCTGACTGCTGAATTGGTAAAAGCTGAATCAGTTGCACATGGGCTTGAAATAGGCATATTGGCAGACGCAGGACTCATACCTGTCACAGTAGCTAGTACTTATGCTGCAGGGCCAATTGGTGTTATTGTCGGTGGTATAATGTTGGCTATTGAGATTGGAGCTTTAGTCGGTATGTTGGTAGAGTATGCAGATGCAATGAAGAAAGTCCATTCTATACAAAACAAAATCACTGACGTGAAAGCAGAAATGACTCAGCTTCAAGGAGTGGAAACTCAAATAACAGGGTTACAAAATGCCTCTCTTAATATCATGGAAGGAGCTAAGAGTGTTGAAAATGGTTGGCTTGCCTTGTCATCTGACATGCAGACATTGATCAAACGAGCAGAGGGCATCAGTCCAGAACAAATAGCCATTATCATCAGGTCTGAGCTTGGCTGTATGAACACAGATTGGCAGACTGTTCTAGAACAAACCAAGAAGCTACAACCAGATGGTGGGGTTATAGCTCATAAGACATACAAGACTGCTGATGAGATGTTGCAGGCTATTACTCCTAAACATCAAGGATGAACATTAAAAGTTTACTATTACTAAAAAGATTAATAGGAACATCTGTTTTATTAGTAGACTTATTTGATATTGTTTTATTGCAATATACTTAGTAATTGTGATACTTTTTTGCTTAGATAATTGTTTTAAAAAAACTATTAAACTTTGAATGAAATTATTGTTGGGTTATTAAGTAGTAACCACAAATTAAATATTAGCCTAGTTAGGTTTTTTATTAGCTGCATGAAGAAAACATTTTGTAACAGTCCCAAACAAAGATAACCATATTATATTACACACACAAGAGGATGTTAAAACTGGAAAGAAATTCTTATAATTATATATAATTATAGTGCTAGAGCAGAGAGAATGTTATCTTTGAAATCACATTACTTATTACATGACAATATGTATAGATTGGAGTCAAGACACTTAGCATTACACTCCATATAGAGGAGTCATCATATGGTTGGTACTCAACTCATCTAAAGTATCACCTTCACCAAGCCATAGATAGCAACTAGAGGATAAATACAAAAACCATTTTATTGAATATTCTATAAATCTATGACCAAACATTCCTCCCCAGGCATCACATATACCTACTACTACTATCCTAGTTTAAGATCAACCACTATAACACACCTCCTTTAAGACTCTACTAATCTCCTTACTTGTATATTGAAAAATATATTATTAATTAAACTATGATCATATCTCTCAATAATAGAGTACAGATATATGTAAGAGCTGCCCACAAGGGCTGCTGGTTACATGTGATATTTAATAGTCTACTAGCACGAGCAGTAGTGCTGGTAGGTTTTTGGCTCTATCACTTCTTCATTTGAAATTATTATTACTTTTTATTTGATGTTCGTTTGGTTATCACCAAATTTCTACAATTCAAGTTACACAAACACATTTTTTTGAGAACATTGTTTCTAGCAAGCTTAAGATTGACGAAACCCTTTACAAAACATTTTCACATGACTACTTCTTTCATAATTAATCCACAAGACCTAATATCAATTCACAAGAAGAAATCTTAGGTCATTAGGCCACAAGGCTAAAGCCACTTTATTATGCAACCAATGATAAACAATATACTTATCTAATTATATTAGGATATAGTAGTATGCTCAAGGGCTGCTCTTTACACATAATGTTCATAATAAAACCACTAAATTCATATTAGTACTACTGATCAGACCTAATATCAATTCAACAAGAAGAAATCTTAGGTCATTAGGCCACAAGGCTAAGGCCACTTTATTATGCAATCAATGATAAGCGATACACCTATCTAATTATATTAGGATATAGTAGTATGCTCAAGGGCTGCTCTTTACACATAATGTTCATAATTCATATTGGTACTACTGATCAGGTCGTATTGGTACTATTGATCAGGCGAAATTTCAGTGAGTAAGTCTATTCTAGTAATTTTCTGAACCAGACCCAATATAGTATTATAATTATTTTTACAAACTCAATGATTACTTTTTATATTAAAGTTGTTAAAACATGTAGCATATTAACTGGTGCACAAAGAACTGAGCAATATCATAAATACTAGTAGTGAGCCTAATCTAAGTGGACTTTAAAAATTAATATTATATGAAAAATAGAATTAGAATAATCAAAGTTATTAATAATTTTTCTGAATTTCAATTTGTTCACTGACTGTCTGATCTTGCACATTATTGACCCTCTGTATTTAATTGTCATAGCAAGAAATTTTTCTCATAACTATACCAGATTAATAATGACTCATATACTGTACTTTTATCATTTAGATACTAGATACTAGATGAACAAAAGGTTCTTGCTTACAATAAATACCCTAGAGGATTATCTAATTTAACATCCTGTTCAATCAAAAGGCGTGAAAGAAGCAAGGGTAGTCTTGATGAATATATCATATATCCTAAAGAGGAAATGAGCTATTCAACATCCTGTTCAATCAAAAGGCGTGAAAGAAGCAAGGGTTGTCTTGATGAATATATCATATATCCTAAAGAGAATATGAGCTATTCAACATCCTGTTCAATCAAAAGGCGTGAAAGAAGCAAGGGTTGTCTTGATGAATATATAACGCAACATATTATCGTAAGCAGGAAATGAGCTAATAATAAGGTCGTGATATAAGAAGGAACCCATTGTAAGAACTGAGTAGTTGTAAAGCCATTGTTACCTCATTATTTCGATTGTAAGGGCTACTTGTAAACAGGAAACGAACTGGTACTACTTCCTGATAGCCTGATTCAGATTTCTATATAAGATAATAAAAAAATATAAAGGTAACGTATTCTATACAGCCAAAAAATAATCTACAAGGAAGCACAAAGAATGGCGGACAGCAAAGCTAAGAAGCAAGGCCAGAATCTTAAAGAGACAATGTCTCAATCTGTACAAGTCAACAAATACGTGCAGATGATCCTGACACAACCGGACATTATTTTAAAGGAGCTTCCTAACCTACCTACCCACCAACAAACTGCTCGAACTCATGCTGAGAAATGGGAAGGGATTTGGTATGGAATTCTCTCGACTACAAGTGAAATCATTGACTTTGCTGGAGTGTTCGATAGCGCATACAAAGAACTTCTAAAGCTCACAGATCGTCTAGAAAAGGGAGATGAAAATGCTAAAAAAGAATTTAATGCTGTTATGAATGATGTTGTGATAAAGTCACTCAATGATAAGATCAAGAGTTCATCTGAAAGGGCAAGTAAAGTAGCAACCTTTTCTGATTCTTTTGCACCTGATTACAAAAGCTTCCAAAGTGATTTCAAAACAGCAGACCAACTGATAACTAAAGATGACGAAAAATTAAAAAGTCTGAAGTCAGATCTGGCAGCTGCAAAGGCCAGAGCTTTAATTCTCGAAAAATCTATTGGTATTGATGCCTCACTCATACCAACAACACTTTCTGCTACATATGATGCTGGACCTGTTGGAGTAATAGTTGGAGGGATACTTTTGGCAATTGAAGTTGGAGCTCTAGTTGGTATGTTGGTTGAGTATGCTGATACAATGAAAGAGGTGTACTCTCTGCAAAATAAAATCACTGATATTAAAGCTGAACTGACTCAACTTCATGGTATTGAAAATCAAATAACAGGTCTAGAGAACTCCTCTCTTGGTATCAAAGAAGGAGCAAATAGCATTCATGCAGGATGGGAAGAGATTATAGCAGATATGGAGAGAGTAATCAAAGATGCAGAGGGTATCACTCCACAGCAGTTAGCCGAGATTATTAAGCTTGAACTTAAAGGTATGGCTGCTGATTGGGAGGTAGTCATGACAATTGCTAGGAACCTGCAACCATCTGGTGGCGCTATACCTCATAAGAGCTTTAAGACTGTCAATGAAATGTTGGACGCAATCACACCAAAGAAATAAGGAATGAACATTGAAAGACTGTGCTGCTTTAATTAATCAATTGCTTTAACTATAATTAATTAGCTTTTGTAGTTTCCTTGATTGTTTTATCATTGTTAAAATCTTCATTGTCAAAATCCACATGTCATATGATCAGATCAGTTTCAAAATTTTTACTGATTATGCATGAAATTAAACAGTACATATGAATTCAATACTTGGTAGGTATTGGTAATGTTTCCCACAAATTTGATGGAGCAATACCACAATAATTTTTTCCTTCCAAATAGTGTACTGACACTGTGGCTAAATTCTTTTTGGTAGAAAATCATTTTTAATGAAACTTGCCAATAATGCATGGAAATTAAACAATGGTCATTAACTAAATATCTGGTAGGTTTTGGCATTGTTTCTGACAAATTTGGAATAATTTGGGAATAAATATTTTTCTTTAGTTTGTCACAGTCATATATAACACCAGTTTGTTCATTTTGGCTTCCATAAAAAAATTAATAATAAATAATTCTATTTTAGATATACTATTATAGAATGTGTGGCTTCTAATTCACTAACAATTTGGCCCTGACAGGAAGTAATTCATAGGTGTTATTATCATGGCATCTACTGCAGCAGTGAAAGAACAAGGTCACCGTCTTCAAGTTACTGTCAATGGAGCTATAGACGTCACTGTTAATGTTAAAACAATTCTTGAACAGCCAGATGTCACAATAGACAAGCTACCTAACTTCCCAGCACAACTGGAGAAAGCTCGAACTCATGCTAAAGTATGGATGGATGACATTATCCCACAAATCACCTTAACAATTAAGGATGTCACTGATTATGCTGAAGCATTTGCTGATGCTTACAAACAGCTTCTAGGTCTGGTAGAAAGTTTAGAAAAGGGATCGGCAAAGGAGAAATTTACTTCCATTATCAA
This sequence comes from Xestospongia muta, assembly GCA_963693285.1. Taxonomy (NCBI): domain Eukaryota; kingdom Metazoa; phylum Porifera; class Demospongiae; order Haplosclerida; family Petrosiidae; genus Xestospongia; species Xestospongia muta. The sequence continues at coordinate 7,678,344 of OY848923.1, read as the reverse complement.
TGATGTTTTGGTGAGCCGATTGAAAAAGAGCTTGACAAATGCAACGAAAATAGCAAAGGACATTGGAACTTTTCACGACAGCTTTCTTCCTGACTATTCAAACTTTCAGAAAGATTTTCAAGTTATTAAAGGCATTGTTAATGAAACGAATAATGAAATTGAATCATTGAAGACAAAGAAATCACAAACTGAAGCTTTGGCACAACAACTACTTCAAATGAGCACTGAAATGCCAGACGAACCAGGTTTAGAGGCAGCTTATTATAGCCAATTCATAGCTGCCAAGGAAGAAGCTGACAAGATTGGAAAACAAATTGATGAGAAACAAAGTTATGTAAATAAATTGACCAAAGTGGAAACAGAAATCACCACAATGGAAAAAAGTTCCATGGATGTGATGAATGCATCTACAAGTGTTCGTAACGGTTGGCAGACATTAGTTGATGATATGAATGAATTCATGAAACGAATTGAAACTATCTCTCCACAACAGATTGCCATTGTTATCAAATCAGAATTAGGAGCAGCTGCCAAGGACTGGAAGGACGTGTTAGAAATGGCCCAGAAACTATCTTTACATGTAAACTATGTATTGTTTCCTCCTCGTACATTTCAGTTATAAAATAATAAAATTTTTGAGGGTACATTTCGTTACTACTGTATGTACAAATTATTATAATTTGTGTTATTTTGTTTGTCGGCGTATAGCAATTTGCATTCTTATAATAAAAATTAATGACCGCGCCTGCGTCCACACGAGTGGCGCTAACTTAATAACTAGTGGGTGTGTCAATTATTAACTATAAGCTTACACAAGCAAAATTATGGACAATGAAGAAATCACTTACAAGCTCTGGAGAGTACGTAAAACTGTGATGCAGATGTGCCACGATCGTGGCTACCTCGTCACTCAAGACGAATTAGATCAGACGCTAGACCAATTTAAAGATCAATTCGGAGATCGTCCAAACGATGGTCGTCCATCACGTACAGATCTATCAATATTAGTTGCCCACAATGAAGATCCAACGGATCAGATGTTTGTGTTTTTTCCAGAGGAACCTAAAGTTGGTATTAAGACAATAAAACAGTAAGTTGGCGCCATTTTTATTGCTAGAGAATAGAGAATGTTGATAAAACTGTTTAAACCTGTTTTCCTAACCTGTCATTAGATATTGTGGTCGTATGCAAGAGGAGAACATTAACCGAGCCATCATTGTAGTCCAACAGGGAATGACACCCTCGGCAAAACAGGCCCTTGTAGATATGGCACCAAAATACATTTTGGAACAATTCATGGAGGCGGAGCTTATGATCAACATCACTGAACATGAGGTGGGTGTGGTTAATCCAATTCACTATTTAAATCTCTCACATCAGTTGGTTCCTGAACATATTGTCATGACAGCAGAAGAGAAAAAAGAATTGTTAGCACGATAGTATCCTAATAATGGGTGTGGTTTAATGTACATATAAATGTGGGTGTGGCTTGTTACATGCTGTACATTGCCTTAACTAATAATTCTTAGCAAATTAAAAGAACATCAATTACCAAAGATCCAATCAGGGGATCCTGTGGCACGATATTTCGGTTTAAAGAGAGGACAAGTATGTATTATATTAGCACTAAATGGGATCTAAAAGTGGTCCCCTCTTTTATTAGGTGGTGAAAATTATCAGACCCAGTGAAACTGCTGGCCGGTACGTAACCTATCGATTAGTACAATAACCAATTAAGAAATCGATTTTCTCTTTTCTTTTGTTCTTTCTTTTTCTCATGATATTGTATTAATTATCATAATTTTTTTTCATGAAAATAATCAAATTTAATTATATTTGCTTGGTCTTAAAAATAATGACTTGTGTAACTGTATCTGGTTTAGAATTGAGGAAATTAAGGAACTTAAAGATAAAGATTTAGAGACTCCTTTGTCAAACCAAACAAAAATAATTCTGTCTATGTGGAAATAGTCATATAAATTACTAATTATTATTAAAGTGGATATGGTAAAGAAAGAAATAACATATTTACATCAATACAGATTGTTCTACCATAGTTTTTTTATTCATGTATTCACTGGCTTGTATACAATTTCTTATGACAATAGTCTGCATCATTGAAGGAGCTGAGATTCATTCACCTAGTAATCTGCATGCTGTATTTTAAAAGATTATGTGTTAGTTAATTTGAGGTGGAAGTACCTCATTTTAATAGATATGGTTTTTATAATTATTAATAATTTCCTTGTAGAGTTATTTAATGATAAATGGTTGATCATATTATGAAATCTAGTGAGCCTAGAGAATAGAAGGCACTTGGAAGACAAGTTAGGAATTTTGATGAAGTCCTTTGGAAGTCAAAATGTAGAAAGATTGTCAAGAGAGGTAATAAGCAAAGGTAAATGCTGGTTGCTATGGTAACATGTGTAATGTACATAGGAATATTTTGATGATACAATCTTTTGAGAAGTTATCTCATTTATTTTAGTTTAGTCAAAATTCTGATATAAAAGATCAATTGGTAGACACAGCTGGTACTACCCTTGTTAAAACTAGTTGTTATGGAGGATTGGTCTATCTGCATCAAATCCTAAAGCTCTAGACAGAAAAATGTGGAGAGGAACGAACTGGTTAGGGCAAGCCTTGACTGAAGTAAGAGAAGAAATTATAGAAAAAGATAGCTAGGATATGTTGGTGTGGTTTGTGCAAAGGCTTCTCCAAATGATGAAGTTGATCTTTTAAAAGTTGTATCAACTCATTCACACTGTCTTTGTAAAGATCAACACCTTGTACTATTACTTTTATAGGCTATATGGATGAGAATGATGTACTATATTATAGAATGGATAAATGAATGAAGTGAATGGATGAATGAATAGATAAATAATGGATGAATATGTGGGAGGATGGATAGATGAATCATGGAAAGGTAGAAACTAATCTTACTTTATTTGGTATATACAAAGACACCAATATAAGCTAGAACTATAACACTGATATGACACTGTATTAAGAAGGGCTGGTATGAAACTTTTAGCAAAACAAACACAAGATGTCACAGTACTCACTTCATTACTATTATAACACTTACTGGTTGAGCTATTTCTAATAAACATGTTTCCAAAGCAGACAGGGCTTCATCAAATTTTATAGCAAATGTTTCATTACTCTATATATTAAGATATCAAGTAATTCTCTTATCTCTCTAGTTATCTGTCCATTCATCCATTTATCCATCCATTCATCCATATATCCATCCATTTATCCAATTATCCATCCATTTTCTTACCACTTGTATCATACTATGTATCATATCAATCACAAACACAGAACTATACTGTTGACATTTAATGACAGGATTAAGAGCTCAACTCAAGTGGCAAGTAAAGTAACAACCAAGGAAGACAGCTAGATAGACAGCAACATAAACAGTAAAGGAACCTTTTTATAACCTCCTAATAATTTATACAAATAAATGATGTGGACTCACCTCCATTAAACTAGCAATGATTGTGTAAGGGTTAAAAATAACTTTGTACTCGCTATTAATTAAACTCTCGAACATCCGTTGTCAAAAAGAATAAATTGAGGGCACACAACAACCTAAAGCACACAATAAGAGAGAGAACGAGGTCTAATCGAGTATCAACAGCTAAAGCATCAAGAATGAGTACTAGCACAATAAAAGAACAAAGAAATAATGTATCTAAGATCATGAATGGCGCTGTACTGGTCAGCAAGAATGTACAGATGATTCTCCTACAACAAGATATCTCGTTGTCAGCACTTTGTTATCTCCCTGCTCACCAACAAGCTGCTAGGGCTCATGCTAACAAATGGGAAGACATATGGAAAACCATCCTCTCCACTACAAGTCAAATCATTGATTTTGCTAAAACGTTTAGTGCTTCATTGCAACAGATCCGAAAACTCGATTTTGCTCTGAGATTTGGAACAGCAGAAGAAAAGGCCATAGGTAAAGCAAATTTTCTTTCAGTTGTGAATCAACTTATACTTGCAACTCTCATAGACAAGCAGATAATTGCAGCACAAATTGCAACCAATGCAGAAATCTATTACAAATCGTTTTTACCAGATTATAACAGCTTTCTTTTTGACTTCAATATCACATACAATATTATAAAACTAAATGGTATTGATGATAAACTGAACAATCTGAGTGCTGACTTGGCAAAAGCTAAAGCTAAGGCATTGAGGCTTGAAATAGCCATAATGGCAGAAGCAGGACTCACACCTTTTACAATAGCTGGTACTTATGCTGCAGGGCCAGTAGGTGTTATTGTTGGTGGTATAATGTTGCCTATTAAAATTGGAGCTTTTGCTGGTATGTTGGTAGAGTATGTAGATGCAATCAAGGAAGTCCATTTTATACAAAACCAAATTACTGAAATAAATGCAGAAATGACTCAGCTTCAAGGAGTAGAGACTCAAATAACGGGGTTACATAATGCCTCTCGTTATATCATGGAAGGAGCTAAGAGTGTTGAAAATGGTTGGCTTGCCTTGGCATCTGAGATTCAGATGTTGATTAAACGAGCAGAGGGCATCAGTCCAGAGGAAATACTAGTCATGATCAGGTCTGAACTTGGCGGTATGTACAGTGATTGGCAGACTGTTCAAAGAGAAATTAAGAAACTACAACAAGATGGTAGGGTCATAGGTCATATAACTTACAAGACTGTTGATGAGATGTTGCTGGCTATTACCCCAAAACGTCGTGAATGAACATTAATAGTTTACAATTACTAAAAAGATTAATAGGAACTTCTGTTTTATTAGTAGAGTTATTTGATATTGTTTTATTGCAATATACTTAGTAATTGTGATAACATTGTTTATTGCTTACATTATTGTTTATTGAACAATTAAACTTTACTTGTTTCACACCTCTCAATAGAATTATATCATAGATTACAGAATAGCTGTCCACAAGGGCTGCATAATCTAATATTGCAAATTAATGCTCTATTAACCTCCTTACTTGTATGGAAAAATATTTTAAATAATGTTAGACTAATAAGCTTTTTTCTGCCTTTCAATTAGTACAGAAAAGCTACCAACAAGGACTCCAGATTACACATAATGTTTATATGTGACCATTAAATTTATATTGTTACTGCTAAATTGGGTGATTTTTGTAAATACGTTTATTCTAGACCAGGTCAACTACAGCACTCACAATATATCTTATAATATTAGGATATAGCTTTATGTTCAATATAGGGCTGCTTTTTATATATAATGTTTTATATAACCATATAAACATTGCTTATTAGTATGTTGATTTTAGTGAATATTTATTCTAAAGAGTTCTAAGCCATGCCCACTTTGGGGATCCTGTGGCACGATATTTCGGTTTAAAGAGAGGACAAGTATGTATTATATTAGCACTAAATGAGATGTTAAAAGTGGTCCCCTCTTTATTATGTGGTGAAAATTATCAGACCCAGTGAAACTGCTGGCCGGTATATATGACCTATTAATTAGTACAATAACCAATTAAGAAATCAATTTTCTCTTTTCTTTTGTTCTTTCTTTTTCTCATAATATTGTATTAATTATCATAATTTTTTTTTTCATGAAAATAATCAAATTGTTGTTGTTGTTGTTGTTGTTTCATTCTTTTATATTGGCTGATTTTTGTAACATCTCTAGTGTATTGACTTTTAACTTCTGTAAAGAAGAAACTTATTATATAACTACTAATTATATTATATACATTTATGTTTATTATGACACTGTATTAAGAAGGGCTGGTATGAAACTTTTAGCAAAACAAACACAAGATGTCATTGTACTCACTTCATCACTATTATAACACTTACTGGTTGAGCTATTTCTAATAAACATGTTTCCAAAGCAGACAGGGCTTCATCAAATTTAATAGCAAATGTTTCATTACTCTATATATTAAGATATCAAGTAATTCTCTTATCTCTCTAGTTATCTGTCCATTCATCCATTTATCCATCTATTCATCCAATTATCCATCCATTTTCTTATCACTTGTATCATACAAGGTGTCATATCAATCACAAAGACAGAACTATATTGTTGACATTCAATGACAGGATTAAGAGCTCAACTCAAGTGGCAAGTAAAGTAACAACCAAGGAAAACAGCTAGATAGACAGCAACATAAACAGTAAAAGAAACTTCTATAACCTCCTAATAATTTATATATATAGTACCAGCGGTGGAGGAACATATTTGAATTTGGGGGGGCACCAAAGAAGGGGGTTCGGGGGGTTGCAGCCCCCCAGAAGCTGAGGAGTGTTTTTGCTTTTAATCCCTTAAAAACACGTCAATTTTAGTATAATTTTGTATAATATGAATGTAGTAAATACCCAATTGTCACAATTATATTATAATTACAATGAGTGTTTTTCATTGTTCTCTACATATTGCATACTTCAATGTAAATATTTTTGGGGGGGCACAATCAGCATGTTGTAATTTTTGGGGGGCATGTGCCCCTGGTGCCCCATAGGTTCCTCCGCCACTGTATACAAATAAATGATGTGGCCTCACCTCCATTAAACTAGCATTGATTGTGTAAGGGTTAAAAATAACTTTGTACTCGCTATTAATTAAACTCTCGAACATCCGTTGTCAAAAAGAATAAATTGAGGGCACACAACAACCTAAAGCACACAATAAGAGAGAGAACGAGGTCTAATCGAGTATCAACAGCTAAAGCATCAAAGAATGAGTACTAGCACAGTAAAAGAACAAGGAAAGAATGCATCCAAGCTCGTGAATTGCGCTGTACTGGCCAGGAAGAATGTACAGATGATTTTCCTACAACAAAATATCACGTTGTCAGTATTTCGTTATTTCTCTGGTCATCAAGACGCTGCTAGGGCTCATGCTAACAAATGGGAAGGCGTATGGAAAGCCATCCTCTTCACTACAACTGAAATCATTGATTTTGCTGAAACTTTTAATAATTCATACCAACAGATCCGATCACTCGCTCAAATTCTGAGAACTGGAACAGCAGAAGAAAAGGCCAGAGCTAAAACAAATGTTCTTACAGTTATGAATCAACTTATTCTTGGAACTCTAAAAGACAAGCGGATAATTGCAGCACAAATTGCAACCAATGCAGAAATCTATTACAAATCGTTTTTACCAGGTTATAACAGCTTTCTTTATGATTCCAGTATCGCATACAAAATTATGAGAATAAATGATATTGATGATAAACTGAACAACCTGAGTGCTGACTTGGCAAAAGCTAAAGCTAAGGCATTGAAGCTTGAAATAACCATAATGGCAGACTCAAGAATCATGCCTTATACAATAGCTGGTACTTATGCTGCAGGGCCAGTAGGTGTTATTGTCGGTGGTATAATGTTGCCTGTTGAGATTGGAGGTTTAGCTGGTATGTTGATAGAGTATGCAGATGCAATCAAGGAAATCTATTCTTTACAATACCAAATTACTGAAATGAAAGCAGAAATGACTCATCTTCATGAAGTAGAGACTCAAATAACAGGGTTACATAATGCCTCTCTTTATATCGTGGAAGGAGCTAAGAGTGTTGAAAATGGCTGGCTTGCCTTGTATTCTGAAATGCAGATGTTGATTAAACGAGCAGAGGGCATCAGTCCAGAGGAATTAGTAGTCATGATCGGATCTGAACTTGCCACCATGAGCAAAGACTGGCAAGATGTTATACAACAAACCAAGAGACTACAACCAATTGGTGGGGTCATAGGTCATATAACTTACAAGACTGCTGATGAGATGTTGCTGGCTATTACCCCAAGACATCGTGCACGTGAATGAATATTAATAGTTTACAATTACTAAAAAGATTAATAGGAACTTCTGTTTTATCAGTAGAGTTATTTGATATTGTTTTATTGCAATATACTTAGTAATTGTGATAACATTGTTTATTGCTTACATTATTGTTTATTGAACAATTAAACTTTACTTGTTTCACACCTCTTTGCTTACATTATTGTTTATTGAACAATTAAACTTTACTTGTTTCACACCTCTCAATTGATTTATATCATTGACTACAGAATAGCTGTCCACAAGGGCTGCATAATCTGATATTGCAAATTAATGCTCTATTAACCTCCTTACTTGTATGGAAAAAATATTTTAAATAATGTTAGACTAATAAGCTTTTTTCTGCCTTTCAATTAGTACAGAAAAGCTACCAACAAGGACTCCAGATTACACATAATGTTTATATGTGACCATTAAATTCATATTGTTACTACTAAATTGGGTGATTTTTGTAAATACGTTTATTCTAGACCAGGTCAACTACAGCACTCACAATATATCTTATAATATTAGGATATAGCTTTATGTTCAATTAAGGGCTGCTTTTTATATATAATGTTTTATATAACCATATAAACATTGCTTATTAGTATGTTGATTTTAGTGAATATTTATTCTAGAGTTCTAAGCCATGCCCACTTTGGGGATCCTGTGGCACGATATTTCGGTTTAAAGAGAGGACAAGTATGTATTATATTAGCACTAAATGAGATGTTAAAAGTGGTCCCCTCTTTATTATGTGGTGAAAATTATCAGACCCAGTGAAACTGCTGGCCGGTATATATGACCTATTAATTAGTACAATAACCAATTAAGAAATCAATTTTCTCTTTTCTTTTGTTCTTTCTTTTTCTCATAATATTGTATTAATTATCATAATTTTTTTTTTCATGAAAATAATCAAATTGTTGTTGTTGTTGTTGTTGTTTCATTCTTTTATATTGGCTGATTTTTGTAACATCTCTAGTGTATTGACTTTTAACTTCTGTAAAGAAGAAACTTATTATATAACTACTAATTATATTATATACATTTATGTTTATTATGACACTGTATTAAGAAGGGCTGGTATGAAACTTTTAGCAAAACAAACACAAGATGTCATTGTACTCACTTCATCACTATTATAACACTTACTGGTTGAGCTATTTCTAATAAACATGTTTCCAAAGCAGACAGGGCTTCATCAAATTTAATAGCAAATGTTTCATTACTCTATATATTAAGATATCAAGTAATTCTCTTATCTCTCTAGTTATCTGTCCATTCATCCATTTATTCATCCATTCATCCAATTATCCATCCATTTTCTTATCACTTGTATCATACAAGGTGTCATATCAATCACAAACACAGAACTATATTGTTGACATTCAATGACAGGATTAAGAGCTCAACTCAAGTGGCAAGTAAAGTAACAACTAAGGAAAACAGCTAGATAGACAGCAACATAAACAGTAAAAGAAACTTCTATAACCTCCTAATAATTTATATATATAGTAAAAGCGGTGGAGGAACATATTTAAATTTGGGGGGGCACCAAAGAAGGGGGTTCGGTGGGTTGCAGCCCCCCAGAAGCTGAGGAGTGTTTTTGCTTTTAATCCCTTAAAAACACGTCAATTTTAGTATAATTTGTATAATATGAATGTAGTAAATACCCAATTGCCATAATTATATTATAATTACAATGAGTGTTTTTCATTGTTCTCTACATATTGCATACTTCAATGTAAATATTTTTGGGGGGCATGTGCCCCTGGTGCCCCATAGGTTCCTCCGCCACTGTAAATGATATGGACTCACCTCCATTAAACCATAAACTAGCATTGATTGTGTAAGGGTTAAAAATAACTTTGTACTCGCTATTAATTAAACTCTCGAACATCCGTTGTCAAAAAGAATAAATTGAGGGCACACAACAACCTAAAGCACACAATAAGAGAGAGAACGAGGTCTAATCGAGTATCAACAGCTAAAGCATCAAGAATGAGTACTAGCACAGTAAAAGAACAAGGAAAGAATGCATCCAAGCTCGTGAATTGCGCTGTACTGGCCAGGAAGAATGTACAGATGATTTTCCTACAACAAAATATCACGTTGTCAGTATTTCGTTATTTCTCTGGTCATCAAGACGCTGCTAGGGCTCATGCTAACAAATGGGAAGGCGTATGGAAAGCCATCCTCTTCACTACAACTGAAATCATTGATTTTGCTGAAACTTTTAATAATTCATACCAACAGATCCGATCACTCGCTCAAATTCTGAGAACTGGAACAGCAGAAGAAAAGGCCAGAGCTAAAACAAATGCTCTTACAGTTATGAATCAACTTATTCTTGGAACTCTAAAAGACAAGCGGATAATTGCAGCACAAATTGCAACCAATGCAGAAATCTATTACAAATCGTTTTTACCAGGTTATAACAGCTTTCTTTATGATTCCAGTATCGCATACAAAATTATGAGAATAAATGATATTGATGATAAACTGAACAACCTGAGTGCTGACTTGGCAAAAGCTAAAGCTAAGGCATTGAAGCTTGAAATAACCATAATGGCAGACTCAAGAATCATGCCTTATACAATAGCTGGTACTTATGCTGCAGGGCCAGTAGGTGTTATTGTTGGTGGTATAATGTTGCCTGTTGAGATTGGAGGTTTAGCTGGTATGTTGATAGAGTATGCAGATGCAATCAAGGAAATCTATTCTTTACAATACCAAATTACTGAAATGAAAGCAGAAATGACTCATCTTCATGAAGTAGAGACTCAAATAACAGGGTTACATAATGCCTCTCTTTATATCGTGGAAGGAGCTAAGAGTGTTGAAAATGGCTGGCTTGCCTTGTATTCTGAAATGCAGATGTTGATTAAACGAGCAGAGGGCATCAGTCCAGAGGAATTAGTAGTCATGATCGGATCTGAACTTGCCACCATGAGCAAAGACTGGCAAGATGTTATACAACAAACCAAGAGACTACAACCAATTGGTGGGGTCATAGGTCATATAACTTACAAGACTGCTGATGAGATGTTGCTGGCTATTACCCCAAGACATCGTGCACGTGAATGAATATTAATAGTTTACAATTACTAAAAAGATTAATAGGAACTTCTGTTTTATCAGTAGAGTTATTTGATATTGTTTTATTGCAATATACTTAGTAATTGTGATAACATTGTTTATTGCTTACATTATTGTTTATTGAACAATTAAACTTTACTTGTTTCACACCTCTTTGCTTACATTATTGTTTATTGAACAATTAAACTTTACTTGTTTCACACCTCTCAATTGATTTATATCATTGACTACAGAATAGCTGTCCACAAGGGCTGCATAATCTGATATTGCAAATTAATGCTCTATTAACCTCCTTACTTGTATGGAAAAAATATTTTAAATAATGTTAGACTAATAAGCTTTTTTCTGCCTTTCAATTAGTACAGAAAAGCTACCAACAAGGACTCCAGATTACACATAATGTTTATATGTGACCATTAAATTCATATTGTTACTACTAAATTGGGTGATTTTTGTAAATACGTTTATTCTAGACCAGGTCAACTACAGCACTCACAATATATCTTATAATATTAGGATATAGCTTTATGTTCAATTAAGGGCTGCTTTTTATATATAATGTTTTATATAACCATATAAACATTGCTTATTAGTATGTTGATTTTAGTGAATATTTATTCTAAAGTTCTAAGCCATCCCCACTTTGGGGATCCTGTGGCACAATATTTCAGTTTAAAGAGAGGACAAGTATGTATTATATTAGCACTAAATGAGATGTTAAAAGTGGTCCCCTCTTTATTATGTGGTGAAAATTATCAGACCCAGTGAAACTGCTGGCCGGTATATATGACCTATTAATTAGTACAATAACCAATTAAGAAATCAATTTTCTCTTTTCTTTTGTTCTTTCTTTTTCTCATAATATTGTATTAATTATCATAATTTTTTTTCATGAAAATAATCAAATTGTTGTTGTTGTTGTTGTTGTTGTTGTTGTTGTTTGATTCTTTTATATTGACTGATTTTTGTAACATCTCTAGTGTATTGACTTTTAACTTCTGTAAAGAAGAAACTTATTATATAACTACTAATTATTTATATACATTTATGTTTATTATGACACTGTATTAAGAAGGGCTGGTATGAAACTTTTAGCAAAACAAACACAAGATGTCATAGCACTCACTTTATCACTATTATAACACTTACTGGTTGAGCTATTTCTAATAAACATGTTTCCAAAGCAGACAGGGCTTCATCAAATTTAATAGCAAATGTTTCATTACTCTATATATTAAGATATCAAGTAATACTCTTATCTCTCTAGTTATCTGTTCATCCACCCATTTATCCATCCATTTATCCATTTATCCATTCATTCATCCAATTATCCATCCATTTTCTTACCACTTGTATCATACTATGTATCATATCAATCACAAAGACAGAACTATATTGTTGACATTCAATGACAGGATTAAGAGCTCAACTCAAGTAGCAAGTAAAGTAACAACCAAGGAAGACATCTAGATAGACAGTAACATAAACAGTAAAGGAAACGTCTATAACCTCCTAATAATTTATACATATAGTACCAGCGGTGGAGGAACATATTTGAATTTGGGGGGGGGGGGCACCAAAGAAGGGGGTTCGGGGGTTGCAGCCCCCCAGAAGCTGAAGATTGTTTTTGCTTTTAATCCCTTAAAAACACATCAATTCTAGTATAATTTTGTATAATATGAATGTGGTAAATACCCAATTGCCACAATTATATTATAATTACAACGAGTGTTTTTCATTGTTCTCTACATATTGCATACTTCAGTGTAAATATTTTGGGGGGGACAATCAGCATGTTGTAATTTTTGGGGGGCATGTGCCCCTGGTGCCCCATAGGTTCCTCCGCCACTGTATACAAATAAATGATATGGACTTATCTCCATTAAACCATAAACTAGCATTGACTGTGCAAGGATTAAAAATAACTTTGTACTCGCTATTAATTAAACTCTCGAACATCCGTTGTCAAAAAAGAATAAATTGAGGGCACACAACAACCTAAAGCACACAATAAGAGAGAGAACGAGGTCTAATCAAGTATCAACAGCTAAAGCATCAAGAATGAGTACTAGCAAAGTAAAAGAACAAGGAAATAATGTATCAAAGATCATGAATGGCGCTGTACTGGTCAGCAAGAATGTACAGATGATTTTCCTACAACAAGATATCACGTTGTCAGTATTTCGTTATTTCTCTGGTCATCAAGACGCTGCTAGGGCTCATGCTGACAAATGGGAAGGCGTATGGAAAGCCATCCTCTTCACTACAACTGAAATCATTGATTTTGCTGAAACTTTTAGTAATTCATGCCAACAGATCCGAACACTCGCTCAAATTCTGAGAACTGGAACAGCAGAAGAAAAGGCCAGAGCTAAAACAAATGTTCTTACAGTTATGAATCAACTTATACTTTCAACTCTAAAAGACAAGCGCATAATTGCAGCACAAATTACATCCAATGCAGAAATCTATTACAAATCGTTTTTACCAGGTTATAACAGCTTTCTTTATGATTCCAATATCGCATACAAAATTATGAGAATAAATGATATTGATCATAAAATGAACAACCTGAGTGCTGACTTGGCAAAAGCTAGAGCTAAGGCATTGAGGCTTGAAATAGCCATATTGGCAGAAGCAGGACTCACACCTTTTACAGTAGCTGGTACTTATGCTGCAGGGTCAGTAGGTGTTATTGTTGGTGGTATAATGTTGCCTATTGAGATTGGAGCTTTAGCTGGTATGTTGATAGAGTATGCAGATGCAATCAAGGAAATCTATTCTTTACAATACCAAATTACTGAAATGAAAGCAGAAATGACTCATCTTCATGAAGTAGAGACTCAAATAACAGGGTTACATAATGCCTCTCTTTATGTCATGGAAGGAGCTAAGAGTGTTGAAAATGGCTGGCTTGCCTTGGCATCTGAGATTCAGATGTTGATTAAACGAGCAGAGGGGATCAGTCCAGAGGAATTAGTAGTCATGATCGGATCTGAACTTGCCACCATGAACAAAGACTGGCAAGATGTTATAGAACAAACCAAGAAACTACAACCAGCTGGTGGGGTCATAGGTCATATAACTTACAAGACTGTTGATGAGATGTTGCTGGCTATTACCCCAAAACATCATGAATGAATATTAATAGTTTACAATTACTAAAAATATTAGTAGGAACTTCTGTTTTATCAGTAGAGTTATTTGATATTGTTTTATTGCAATATACTTAGTAATTGTGATAACATTGTTTATTGCTTACATTATTGTTTATTGAACAATTAAACTTTACTTGTTTCACACCTCTCAATTGAATTATATCATAGACTACAGAATAGCTGTCCACAAGGGCTGCATAATCTGATATTGCAAATTAATGCTCTATTAACCTCCTTACTTGTATGGAAAAATATTTTAAATAATGTTAGACTAATAAGCTTTTTTCTGCCTTTCAATTAGTACAGAAAGCTACCAACAAGGACTTCAGATTACACATAATGTTTATATGTGACCATTAAATTTATATTGTTACTACTAGCAATAAAAGAAACTTCTATTACCTCCTAATAATCTATATGCGTGCAAATAAATCAATGTACTAGTCAAACGGACTCACGTCCATTAGACTACCATTGATTGTTCAAGGGTTAAAATTGATTCATACTCACTAATTGTTATTATTAAACTCTCGGACATCCGTTCTCAAAGAATAAATTAAGGGCACACAGCAACCTAAAGCACATAAGAGTGATAATACGGTCTAATCGAATATCAACAGCTAAAGCATCAAGAATGAGTACTAGCAAAGTAAAGGATCAAGGAAAGAATGTATCTACGACCATGAATGGCGCTGTGCTGGTCAGCAAGAATGTACAGATGATTCTCATACAACAAGACATCACGTTGTCAGCACTTCCTAATCTTCCTACTCACCAACAAGCTGCCAGGGCTCACGCTAAGAAGTGGGAAGACATATGGAAAGCCATCCTCTCCACTACAAGTGAAATCATTGATTTTGCTAATACTTTTGATAGTTCATACCAACAGCTCCTAACACTCACTAATACTCTGGAAAATGGAACACCAGAAGAAAAGGCCAAAGCTAAAACAGATTTTCTTGCAGTTATGAATCAACTTATACTTGCAACTCTCAAAGACAAGCAGAAAAGTGCAGCACAAATTGCAACCAATACAGAAACCTTTTACAATTCATTTTTACCAGATTACAACAACTTTCTTTCTGACTTTAATGTTGCAGACAAAATAATAAAAAAAGATGATGATAGGTTGAATGACCTGACTGCTGACTTGGCAAAAGCTAAAGCGGTTGCACATGGGCTTGAAATAGGCATAATGGCAGACGCAGGACTCATACCTTTCACAGTAGCTGGTACAGCAATGGCAGGGCCAGTCGGCGTTATTATTGGTGGTATATTGTTGGCTATTGAGATTGGAGCTTTAGTCGGTATGTTGGTAGAGTATGCAGATGCGATGAAGAAAGTCCATTCTATACAAAATCAAATTACTGATGTGAGAGCAGAAATGACTCAGCTTCAAGGAGTGGAAACTCAAATAACAGGGTTACAAAATGCCTCTCTTAATATCATGGAAGGAGCTAAGAGTGTTGAAAATGGTTGGCTTGCCTTGTCATCTGACATGCAGACATTGATCAAACGAGCAGAGGGCATCAGTCCAGAGCAAATAGCCATCATCATCAGGTCTGAACTTGGCACTATGAACAAAGACTGGCAAGATGTTCTAGAACAAACCAAGAAGCTACAACCAGATGGTGGGGTCATAGGTCATAAGACTTACAAGACTGCTGATGAGATGTTGCAGGCTATTACTCCTAAACATCAAGGATGAACATTAATAGTTCACAATTACTAAAAAGATTAATAGGAACGTCTTTTTTATTAGTAGACTTAATTGATATTGTTTTATTGCAATATACTTAGTAATTGTGATAACATTTGTTTATTGCTTAGAATGTTGATTTAGTAAAATATTCATATCTCTCAATTAAATGATATCATAGAATCTACTTTTTAGCTGCATAACCAGTATAGTTGGTAAAGTTTTGGCTCTTAGTACTTCTTCACTTCAAATTCATACGGTTGGTACTAGTACTTAACTCATCTAAAGTATCACCTTCACCAAGCCTTAGATAGCAACTAGAGGATAAATACAAAAACCATTTTATTGAATATTCTATAAATCTATGATCAAACATTCCTCCCCAGGCATCACATATACCTACTACTACTATCCTAGTTTAAGATCAACCACTATAACATACCTCCTTTAAGGCTCTACTAATCTACTTACTTGTATATTGAAAAATATATTATTAATTAAATTATGATCATATCTCTCAATTATAGAATACAGATATATGTACAAGAGCTGCCCACAAGGGCTGCTGGTTACATGTGATATTTAATAGTCTACCCTTTTAGCAGCACAAGCACAGCAAAAATGTATTGAATACATTGTTTTCATGATGTAGATGAAATGGTTCATACAATAAATATCCCACTCATTTTGTACCATGTATTTTATAGGTAATGTATATATGATGGATTTATTATAATTGTAGTGTTATGTGTTTTTATTGAATAAATTTATAAAAAATGTTGTGTTGCCCAAATGATCGTTCTCTGACTCACATACACTGAGGCTTCCACTTAGGCTCCAGGATTCCCTGCTATTGCTAGCTAGGACAGCCAACGTGGCTTGGTAACCATCATCTGAAGACGAGGTAATCCTAACCATTTCATTTACATCATGAAAACAATGTATTCAATACATTTTGGCTGTGCTTGTGCTGCTAAAAAGGTAGACTATTAAATATCACATGTAACCAGCAGCCTTGTGGGCAGCTCTTGTACATATTCTGTATTCATAATTAATCATAATTTAATTAATAATATATTTTTTAATATACAAGTAAAGAATTTCGCCCTAACTTCAAACCAGCTTGTTATTTGGTATTAATATTACTGTTCTTAATGTCAAGATTTGAATAGATCTAATAAACTAGTCAAACTTGTTAAACCAGTTAAAGAATTATCTGATAAAATTTATGCTAATAATATTTTATGAAATTTTCTTTGTTAGTTTATGTTTGTAATACCAATTGCGTATTTTAATTTATATATGTCATCAAATTCTTGGATGTTCTCTATGACAGACTGACCAGAACTGACTTTTCATTTTGTCTTTTCCAATTTCGGCAATTCAAGCATTCAGACATAAACATTGATTTGGTATCTGTCTTGGAGAGTTCAATTAAATTTGAAAAAATCATTAATACCTTGTAACTTCTTAGTAATTAGTTCATTCAGTCAATAATAATTAACTATGTTGTCTCATACATAACATGTGGTCCAAAACAGTTTAAAGTAGATGTAGAGATGACAATGCTAAAAATATTGAAAGAAGATACTAGACATAATACATTGTACATATAAATCCAATAAACATTTCTACACAAATAGTCTATAACACTCTCTAAATCTTAAATTTAATAAAATCACATGATCTAATATCTTAATAGTATAGTTTGTACATATTAGACAAATGTTATGTGTAACAAGAAACTGAAGATATGTCCTGTACTCTATGATATCATTCAATTACAATAAAGCAGCCCTGAACTCATTCAATTGGATAAACATTATATAATAAGAACCCTTGAAAATATATCCTGCACTTTGTGATATCATTCAATTCAATTATGCACTAGAAGCCGTCTAACATACATGTATAATATATTGATCCTTATCTTTAATATTGATACTATGACAGTTGGTAGCATTGATTATTTAAGGGTTAAAAACAATTAAGAAATCAAGTTTCTTTTCTTTTTTGTTCTTTCCTTTTCTTACAATATTGTATTGATTTTTTTCATCAAAATAATCGAATTTAATTGTATTCACCTGGTCTTAAAAATAATGACTTGTGTAACTGTACCTGGTTTAGAAGTGAGGAAATTAAGGAACTTAAAAATAAAGAGTTAGAGACTCCTTCGTCAAACAAAACAAAATTATTGCTGTCCTTATTGAAATGTAGTCACATAAAAAATAAATTACTGATTATTATTAAAGTGAATATGGTAAATAAAGAAATAGCATATTTATAAACAAACACAATATGTCACAGTACTCACTTCATCACTATTATAACACTTACTGGTTGAGCTATTTGTAGCAAAGATATTTCCAAAGCAGAAAGGGCTTAATCAAATTTAATAGCAAATGTTTCATTACTCTATAATATTTAGAATATCAAGTAATTCTCTTGTCTCTCCAGTTATCCATTCATCTATCTATCTGTCAACTCATCCATCCATTTATCCAATTATCCATCCATTTTCTTACCACTCGTATGATACTATGTATCATATCAATCACAAACACAGAACTATACTGTTGACATTCAATGACAGGATTAAGAGCTCAACTCAAGTGGCAAGTGAAGTAACAGCCAAGGAAGACAGCTAGATAGACAGCAACATAAACAGTAAAGGAAACTTCTATAAGCTCCTAATACTTTATATGCATGCAAATAAATTAATACATAGATATGGATTCACCTCCATTAAACTAGCATTGTTGTTTAAGGGTTAAAAATAGTTTTGTACTCGCTATTTATTAAACTCTGGAACATCCGTTGTCAAAAAAGAATAAATTGAGGGCACACAACAACAACCTAAAGCACACAATAAGAGAGAGAACGAGGTCTAATCAAGTATCAACAGCTAAAGCATCAAGAATGATTACTAGCAAAGTAAAAGAACAAGGAAATAATGTATCTAAGATCATGAATGGTGCTGTACTGGTCAGCAAGAATGTACAGATGATTCTCCTACAACAAGACATCACGTTGTCAGCATTTCGTTATCTCACTGCTCATCAAGAGGCTGCTAGGGCTCATGCTAACAAATGGGAAGGCATATGGACAGCCATCCTCTCCACTACAAGTGAAATCATTGATTTTGCTGGAACTTTTAATAGTTCATACCAACAACTTCTAACACTTACGAATACTCTGGAAAATGGAACAGCAGCACAAAAGGCCAAAGCTAAATCAATTTTTCTTGGGGTTATGAATCAAGTTATATTTGGAACTCTCATAGACAAGCAAATAACTGCAGCACAAATTGCATCCAATACAGAAATCTTTTACAATTCGTTTTTACCAAATTACAACAGCTTTCTTTACGACTTCAGTATCGCATACAATATTATAAAACTAAATGATATCAATGATAGGCTGAAAGACCTGACTGCTGACTTGGTAAAAGCTAAACATAAGGCATGGAAGCTTGAAATAGGCATAGTGGCAGATTCATTACCTTTTACAGTAGCTGGTACTTATGCTACAGGGCCAGTTGGTGTTATTGTTGGTGGTATAATGTTTCCTATTGAGATTGGAGGTTTAGCTGGTATGTATGCAGATACAATGAAGGAAGTTCATTCTATACAAAACCAAATTACTGAAATGAAACCAGAAATGACTCAGCTTCAAGGAGTGGAAACTCAAATAACAGGGTTACGTAATGCCTCTCTTAATATCATGGAAGGAGCTAGGAGTGTTGAAAATGGTTGGCTTGCCTTGGCATCTGACATGCAGACATTGATCAAACAAGCAGAGGTCATCAGTCCAGAGCAAATAGCCTTCATGATCAGGTCTGAACTTGGTACTATGAACAAAGACTGGCGGGATGTTCTAGAACAAGCCAAGAAGCTACAACCAGATAGTGGGGTCATAGGTCATAAGACTTACAAGACGGCTGACTATATGTTGCTGGCTATTATTACCCAAGACATCATTGATGAACATTTATAGTTTATTATTAATAAAAAGATTAATAGGAACTTCTATTTTATCAGTAGACTTATTTGATATTGTTTTATTGCAATATACTTAGTAATTGTGATAACATTGTTTATTTCTTACATTATTATTTATTGAACAATTAAACTTAACTTGTTTCACACCTCTCAATTGAATTATATCATAGACTACAGAATAGCTGTCCACAAGGGCTGCATAATCTGATATTGTAAATTAATGCTCTATTAACCTCCTTACTTGTATGGAAAAAATATTTTAAATAATGTTAGACTAATAAGCTTTTTTCTGCCTTTCAATTAGTACAGAAAAACTACCAACAATACCTGCTTATTACACATAATGTTTATATGACCATTAAATTCATATTGCTACTACTAAATTGGATGATTTTTGTAAGTACGTTTATTCTAGTGAATTTCTATACCAGATCAACTACAGCACCTTATCTTACAATTCAATATTAAGATATAACTTTATGTTCAAGAGGTGCTTTTTACACATAATGTTTATATAACCAAACAAGCCATACCCACTTTGGCATTGTTTAACTTTTTACAAACTATTACTAATATACTAAAGTTGCTAAAAAATTACTGAAGTATCTAAAAATTATAGGCCACTTTGTTGTACGCTGACTATAATAGAAACAATGAGGCAATAGTTGCAGAAGTCCTGTGCTTAAAATGAGGCACAAGTGATGTTTCATATGTATATATGCAGTAGATATAAGCATAGTGTGATTAGTTAGTATAATTCTATTGATCCTTGTGTTTAATTTGTTACTATGACAGTTGATAGCATTGATTGTTTAAGGGTTAAAAATTAAGACATCAATTTTCTCTTTTGTTCTTTCTTTTTCTCATAATATCGTATTAATTTTTTTTCTTAAAAATAATCAAATTTAATTATATTTGCTTGGTCTTAAAAATACTGACTTGTGTAACTGTACCTGGTTTAGAATTGAGGAAATTAAGAAACTTAAAAATAAAGAGATAGAGACTCCTTTGTCAACCAAACAAAATTATTGCAGTATTTGGAGGAAATGTAGTCACATACATTACTGATTATTATTAAAGTGGATATGGTAAAGAAAGAATTAACATATTTACATCAATACAGCTTGTTCTACCATTTCTTTGATAGTTTTCTCATTCATATATTCACTGGCTTGTATACAATTTCTTATGACAATAGTCTGCATCATTGAAGGAGCTGAGATCCATACTCGTCCATTGAAACCAACTACACATTCAAATTTGAAGTGTTTCTGTAATGCTTGTAATACTGGACATGATTTAGTTAATAATCTAGAAGAATATTAGGAGCAAACATAATACCAACATTTAAAAATAGGGATTGTCTTAGTGACAATCTAGGTCATATCTGTAGTCACATACATTACTGATTATTATTAAAGTTAATATGGTAAAGAAAGGATTAACATATTTACATCAATACAGCTTGTTCTACCATTTCTTTGATAGTTTTTTCATTCATATATTCACTGGCTTGTATACAATTTCTTATGACAATAGTCTGCATCATTGAAGGAGCTGAGATCCATACTCGTCCATTGAAACCAACTACACATTCAAATTTGAAGTGTTTCTGTAATGCTTGTAACACTGGACATGATTTAGTTAATAATCTAGAAGAATATTAGAGGCAAACATAATACTAACATTTAAAAATACAACAGTGCATTATAATAGGGATTGTCTTTGTGACAATCTAGGTCTATTTGTAATGGACTTACTGTCTACATAATGACAGAGTACAGGTTGCTAAGCAACCACCTGATTTTAATAAGCCTAGTCCATTGGCACGCCCACTAGAATCAACACAAGTCAGTTCAGGTTCGCTATCAGGGTGGGCGTGGCTTAGACGAGCAAAAATCAAATCACCTACCTATTGAAAAGGGAAATGCAACGTAGACAATTTCACTAATGTTCTATAAATAGCATTGTTTTATTTTTAGTAACTTGATGTCATTCTTACTTGTAATGATGGCTTATTACGTTTTTAAAAAGTTTTTACTCCACTAAAGTAATAATATAACGATTTCCTGATTTGGACTTTGGAAGTGGTCCAATCAAATCTACTCCAACCTACAATTAGAATTTCACTAAATTTTGTTCATTATTATAATAGTCAGCAACTATACCTGTCTCCATACTTTTGGCTTAACAGGGATTGGATGTAGTGGTGCAGCTTGCTTTACAAATTTTGCATCATTTGTTGTTTGACATACAGCACAAGTTCTAACATAATCAGTTACATGTTTCCATAACAATTTCCAATAAAATCTTTTAGCAATCTTTTCATAGGTCTTATCACGGCCGAGATGCCCTCCTATACATATATTTAAAAATTTGTTATTGTATTCCATAGGGACAAAGTAACTTGCCTTCAGGTAAGGAGTGGCATGCTTCTAATATTCTTATTCTTTCAGTAGATGAGCGAGGTACCTGCTTCCATGTCTGCTCACTCTTGTGATAATAAAATAACTGGCCACTTTCCACCTTGTAGTTGGTGGCTTTACGACGTAAAGCTCTTTTGTCACATTTAGTGAACCCGTTTGGGTACCTATGATAACGAAGAAAGTCATAAAGGAAGTTGTAATTGTCTTCATTGGCAGCCATCTCTCTGTCTAGTAGCTATATAGTTCTAGATCTCAATCTTAAAAGTGTGAACAACATGTTTTTGGCTGACTTTATATAGTTAAACTTTAACTGCAAAGAATTTACATGTATTACAAAGTTCATACCTGGTTATAGCAGTTTCTATTCATCCATCGATGGGGAGACATTTCACACTAACTGGGACAATTTGCACTAGTGCAGAATGTCCAGGGGGACATTCTGTACTAGTGCAAATTGTCCGGGGGGACAGTCTGCACTCCGACACCATACTGTTGACGTTCAATGATAGGTTTGAGAGCTCAACTCAAGTGGCAAGTAAAGTAACAACCAAGGAAGACAGCTAGATAGACAGCAACATAAACAGTAAAGGAAACTTCTATAACCTCCTAATACTTTATATGCATGCAAATAAATTAATACACAGATGTGGACTCACCTCCATTAAACTAGCAATGATTGTGTAAGGGTTAAAAATAGTTTTGTACTCGCTAATTATTAAACTCTCGGACATCCGTTGTCAAAAAGAATAAATTGAGGGCACACAACAACTTAAAGCACACAATAAGAGAGAGAACGAGGTCTAATCAATCATCAACAGCTAAAGCATCAAGAATGAGTACTAGCACAGTAAAGGATCAAGGAAAGAATGTATCTACGACCATGAATGGCGCTGTACTGGTCAGCAAGAATGTACAGATGATTCTCATACAACAAGACATCAAGTTGTCAGCACTTCCTAATCTTCCTACTCACCAACAAGCTGCCAGGGCTCATGCTAACAAATGGGATGACATATGGAAAGCCATCCTCTCCACTACAAGTGAAATCATTGATTTTGCTAATACTTTTGATAGTTCATACAAACAACTCCTAACACTCACTAATACTCTGGAAAATGGAACGGCAGCAGAAAAGGCCAAAGCTAAAACAGATTTTCTTGCAGTTATGAATCAAGTTATACTTGCAACTCTCAAAGAGAAGCAGACCAAAGCAGCACAAATTGCAACCAATACAGAAACCTTTTACAAATCATTTTCATCAGATTACAACAACTTTCTTTCTGACTTCAATGTTGCAGACAAAATAATAAAAAAAGATGATGATAGGCTGAATGACCTGACTGCTGACTTGGCAAAAGCTAAAGCTAAGGCATTGGGGCTTGAAATAGGCATAGGTGTAGATGCAGGACTCCTACCTTTCACAGTAGCTGGTACTTTTGCTGCAGGGCCAGTTGGTGTTATTGTCGGTGCTATAATGTTGCTTATTGAGATTGGAGCTTTAGTCGGTATGTTGGTAGAGTATGCAGATGCAATGAATGAAGTCCATTCTCTGCAAAACCAAATTACTGATGTGAATACAGAAATGACTCAGCTTCAAGGAGTGGAAACTCAAATAACAGGGTTACAAAATGCCTCTCTTAATATCATGGAAGGAGCTAAGAGTGTTGAAAACGGTTGGCTTGCCTTGTCATCTGACATGCAGGCGTTGATCAAACGAGCAGAGGGCATCAGTCCAGAACAAGTAGCCATTATCATCAGGTCTGAGCTTGGCACTATGAACAAAGACTGGCAAGATGTTCTAGAACAAACCAAGAAGCTACAACCAGATGGTGGGGTCATAGGTCATAAGACTTACAAGACTGCTGATGAGATGTTGCAGGCTATTACTCCTAAACATCAAGGATGAATATTATAGTTTACAATTACCAAAAAGATTAATAGGAACTTCTGTTTTATTAGTAGACTTATTTGATATTGTTTTATTGCAATATACTTAGTAATTGTGGTACTTTTTTGCTTAGATAATTATTTTAATAAAATATTCATATCTCTCAGTTAAATGATATTATAGAATACAGAATATGTACAAGAGCTGCCCACAAGGGTTGCTGATTACATGCGATATTTAACAGTCTCCTTTTTAGTGGTGCAACCAGTAGTGCTGGTAAGGTTTTGGCCCTATACCACTTTTTCACTTCAAATTCATATGGTTGGTACTCAACTCATCTAAAGTGTCACCTTCACCAACATAGAGATAGCAACTGACCAAACATACCTCCCAGGCATTACATATACCTATACTACTACTCAGACATGGGGTAATAGTAATATGTAATAGTAACAGTAATAGTAATAGTAATAGTAATAGATGGCTTAAAAGTCAATGTAATAGTAATTGTAATAGTAAAAGACCTCCATGTAATAGTAATAGTAATAGTAATCACACCTATTATGAATATAAAATATAATGCACATCTATACTTAAAATATCATTTTGTCCAATTGCTTTCGTTACCATAATTTCATCAATATGATATAAGTCCAATACTGAGTTACCACAAAGCCAAAACTGGTCTAACTCATATAAAGCCAACTAGCTAGGTAGAAGCCAAAAAGTACTCTTTGTAGTTTATGTCCTACAACTGAAACTATGAGGGAGTGGTATATACTATTTCAACTTAACTAACTGGATCAATTTCAGTTGAAATAGTATCTGCTTATTAATTACTATAGTAAAGTGAGTGTAAAAGTAATGTGGTTGTAGATACAACTAGTTGGCTTTATACATACTAAGCTACACTGGTTTTGGCCTTGTCGCAACTTAGAATGGGTTTACATCATATTGATGAAACTCTACTAATGAAGACCTCAGTTAAAATGACAAAATGCTTTTTTCAGTGCACTTTCAAAAGACAATTAGTTTATTCATAAATTGATTACAGTTGCATGTAATAGTAATTGTATTATAATACTATTACATTGAATTCAGGGTTTTCAGTAATAGTAATAGTAATATAAAAATTCCTGAAGTAATAGTAATAGTAATATATTATATTAGTACATTTGGTGCAAGTAATAGTAATAGTAATATATTACTTTCTATACTAATAGACCCATGTCTGCTACTATTATCCTAGTTTAAGATCAACCACTATAACACACCTTCTTTAAGGCTCTACTAATCTCCTTACTAGTATATTGAAAAATATATTATTTATTAAATTATGATCATATCTCTCAATTAAATTATATTATAGAATACAGAATATGTACAAGAGCTGCCCACAAGGGTTGCTGATTACATGCGATATTTAACAGTCTCCTTTTTAGTGGTGCAACCAGTAGTGCTGGTAAGGTTTTGGTCCTACTAGTTCTTCACTTGAAATACATAACAACATCACTTACACAACACAATAAACTGTTATTGTCAGCTAAAATCTCTGATTTTCATCTGGTATTCTCCAATTTCCGCAATTCAAACTAAATAAACATTGATTTTTGAGAACATGGTATCTGTCTTGGAGAGTTTAATTAAATTTGAAAAAAATCATTAACACTTCTTAGTAATTAGTTCAGTCAGTCAATAATAATTAACTATGTTGTCTCATACATAACATATGGTCCAAAATAGTTTAAAGTAGATGTAGAGATGACAATGCTAAAAATATAGAAAGAAGGTAGACACAATACATTGTACGTATAAGTCCATTAAAAAATTCCTACACAAATAGTCTATAACACTCTCTAAATCTTAAATTTAATAAAATCACATGATCTAATATCTTAATAATATAGTTTGTACATATTAGATAAATGTTATGTGTAACAAGAAACTGAAGATATGTCCTGTACTCTATGATATAACTCAATTACAATAAAGCAGCCCTGAACTCATTCAATTGGATAAAAATTATATAATAAGAACCCTTTAAATTTATATCCTGCACTTTGTGATATCATTCAATTCAATTATGCACTAGAAGCCGTCTAACATACATGTATAATCTATTGTCCTTATCTTTAATATTGTTACTATGACAGTTGGTAGCCTTGATTGTTTAAGGGTTAAAAACAATTAAGAAATCAAGTTTCTTTTCTTTTTTGTTCTTTCCTTTTCTTACAATATTGTAGTGATTTTTTTCATCAAAATAATTGAATTTAATTATATTCACCTGGTCTTAAAAATAATGACTTGTGTAACTGTACCTGGTTTAGAAGTGAGGAAATTAAGGAACTTAAAAATAAAGAGATAGAGACTCCTTTGTCAAACCAAACAAAATTATTGCAGTATTTGGTGGAAATGTAGTCACATACATTACTGATTATTATTAAAGTTAATATGGTAAAGAAAGGATTAACATATTTACATCAATACAGCTTGTTCTACCATTTCTTTGATAGTTTTTTCATTCATATATTCACTGGCTTGT
Source organism: Xestospongia muta (assembly GCA_963693285.1). Lineage (NCBI taxonomy): Eukaryota > Metazoa > Porifera > Demospongiae > Haplosclerida > Petrosiidae > Xestospongia > Xestospongia muta. Next base: position 7,651,716 of record OY848923.1, on the reverse strand, counting down.
ATACAATTTCTTATGACAATAGTCTGCATCATTGAAGGAGCTGAGATCCATACTCGTCCATTGAAACCAACTACACATTCAAATTTGAAGTGTTTCTGTAATGCTTGTAACACTGGACATGATTTAGTTAATAATCTAGAAGAATATTAGAGGCAAACATAATACTAACATTTAAAAATACAACAGTGCATTATAATAGGGATTGTCTTTGTGACAATCTAGGTCTATTTGTAATGGACTTACTGTCTACATAATGACAGAGTACAGGTTGCTAAGCAACCACCTGATTTTAATAAGCCTAGTCCATTGGCACGCCCACTAGAATCAACACAAGTCAGTTCAGGTTCGCTATCAGGGTGGGCGTGGCTTAGACGAGCAAAAATCAAATCACCTACCTATTGAAAAGGGAAATGCAACGTAGACAATTTCACTAATGTTCTATAAATAGCATTGTTTTATTTTTAGTAACTTGATGTCATTCTTACTTGTAATGATGGCTTATTACGTTTTGTGGCACCTTCAAAAGCCAATTCTGGTAAAGATGCTATATGACTTGTTCCGATATCAACTTTGTGTATTCGACCAGTTCTTGTGACCACACCCAACACTCTCTCCCCTTCATGAGGTACATACTACATTGGATATTATCTATAATTAGTGGGTGTGGCTTACTAACCCTTTTTTGTTGTGATTGCACCCATACACTTTCTTCACCTTTTCGTCTTAAAATACCAGGTTTGCTGACATATGCATTTTTGCCGTTTCCACTGACAGCAGTACCAGGTCCAAGACGAGTAGATGATGTCGGTAAGTGAACAGCATCACCAGGTAACACAATAACAGTTGAATCAACCATGTCCACGTGGGTGGTAACTTGCCACGCCCATCAAATTTTTTATTAGGGTGTGGCTGAATTGCAAATAGTTGTACAAGATTTGGTCTATTAAGAGCATTCCTTCTCGTTCCAGTCATTGTTTACTGTTCAAAATGGCTACAGGTGGTACTAGAAAATCCAAAAAGCCTCCCAAGAAGAAGTTTAAAGATACTACGGCTCTTGATAGTGGAGGAGAGAAATTTACCTTTTTCTTTCGTTCTGAGAGCCCATTTAGTCAATGGCATCCTTCAGAGTTTAAAGTGGATGGAGTTCATTTTAACTGTTGTGAACAATTTATGATGTATCAGAAAGCAAGTACATTGAAATAATATGAACTAGATAGAGACAAAAATATTAGATAAAAATTCTATTTAATAATTTGGGTTTGAATTGGCCATGTATTTCAATTCATTGATCTAGTACCCTGCATGCTGTATTTTAAAAGATTATGTGTTAGTTAATTTGAGGTGGAAGTACTTCATTTTAATAGATATGGTTTTTATAATTATTAATAATTTCCTTGTAGAGTTATTTAATGATGAAGAAATGGTTGATCGTATTATGAAATCTAGTGAGCCTAGAGAACAGAAGGCACTTGGAAGACAAGTTAGGAACTTTGACCAAGTCATCTGGAAGGAAAAATGTAGGGAGATTGTCAAGAGAGGGAACAAAGCAAAGGTAAATACTGGTTGCTATGGTAACACATGTAATGTGTATAAGGATAATTAGATAATGTAATGTGATTTTTGATAAACAATCTTTTGAGAAAAGGTAAATACTGGTTGCTATGGTAACATGTGTAATGTACATTGGAATATTTCGATGATACAATCTTTTGAAATATTATCTTATTTATTTTAGTTTAGTCAAAATTCTGATTTAAAAGATCAATTGCTAGCCACTGTTGGTACTACCCTCGTTGAAGCTAGTCCCTTTGATAGAATATGGGGAATTGGTCTATCTGCATCAAATCCTAAAGCTCTAGACAGAAAGCTGTGGAGAGGAACAAACTGGTTAGGACAAGCCTTGACTGAAGTAAGAGAGGAGATTCTTCAAGAGGAGAGCTAGGATGTGGGTGTGGTTTGTTTTGTGGTTTATTGTATGTCAAAATTAATTGATAATAATTTTATTATTGCTTTAGTTTCATTAGTTCTATTTATTGTTGTTGAGTAATTGTTGTTTTTCTCTTTTCAATTTTTGTCGTAATTTCTCGTTTTCCTCAAATGACAAGGGAGGACGCTGTGTAATTAGAATAGTAATTAATTAATGAAAACAATAGTTAATTAACAATGAGGACACTATGGTTAATTAACTAATTTTACTTAATAACTTACATTACTTTCCGGATTCAATCGTTTCTAAATGTGATTACAAACAACATGAAATTAGAGCACATATATAATATTTGTTCTTACTCTCTTCTCTTCAACAAATCTCTCAAAAAAGTTAGGAACATTAAAATAGTAGAAAACGGCCACAGGAAAGAAGACGTACAGTGTGATCTGGAAATAAGATGGAAGAACATCATACTAATATCATAATACCCTCATCAATTCTATAGCATTGCCAGTACTCTTCCTCATTTTGTGATAATCTACTGTTTTAAACTCAAGTTGACTATATATATTAACCTAGTATACGGACTATAGTGCTTAATTAATTTTTAAGCCTATTACATTTCTATACAAATTTCATAATGTTTCCGTAAACTTCCGTAAACGTACAACCCACATGGAACCTCCATTGACCCATTCCTGACTCGACAAAGAAAAGCATCTGCTGTTTAAGAAATGGAGTTACCGCCACCAAAATGCACTAATTGTAACAATAATTTTGTACTTAAAGGTAAGTATTTCAATGAGTGATTTGGACTTTCAGTCCCTTTCTTTGCAGCTGAGGGCAGGCAAGGAAAAGGTTTGAAAGTACCTTTACTACTGGAGTGTGGACATTGTTTCTGTTCTATGTGTCTTCAAGGACTCTCTCATTTTCACACATCAACCCTTCCTTGTCCAGAGTGTCGTGTGAGTTTGTTATTATTATTAATGAGAACATATTATATTTATATATGTAATTGTATTTAGGTATGAGTTATTTAGAGATCATTAACTATCTCTCTCTCCTTCCATTACAGACCCACACTGAGTTTAAACGTGGTAGCTCTCTTATCTCTCAGTTGCCAATATGTTACTATACAGTAGGTCTAGTAGCTGCTCCAAGCTATGGACTTAAGGGGTAAACCCAGTTATGTTAATGTACTACAGTATGTAATACCATTGATATATAGTGAACAGTTGTCTTGTGGGAATTTTATTTTATTAAATTCATTATAAATGTTGTTGGTTCACTTTCATGTGCTACTACAAACAATGAATAGAGTTTGTGAATATTGTGATAATAAGTGTTGTCTCCTGTTGTCTTATATTAGCAAATTCTAAAGATTATATTATATTTTACATCATTATATCAATATTGTTCTCATTGTCTCTTTGTGATGCTCAGACTCCCGTCTCTTCCGGTCTCTTCTGTGGATGATCTTGAAGACTGTCATATTGAAGAAGACAATGAGACTGAGGGTACAACATCCATCATTGTAATTCTAGTCAAAATCTTCTCTTCTTTTCATAGCTGTGTTATCTCAAAGACCTATTTGTGAAGAATGTGAGAAAGTGAACGGGGACTTGAAATGTGTTAAATGTGAATGCATATTTTGCCAGCCTTGTTTTGATATGGTCAGTCAGTCACAACTATGAGGGGTTTATCCCATGTAATGCTTGTTTATGTAATACTTATTATTGTTTGACCTCATTTATTGAGGAGATATTGTTGTGGTAGTTATAGATAATGCCAGACTGGTTTAGAAGACAGGTTATTCAAGACTTGTCATTGTGTGCCATAAAGAGTTTGTTAGAAAAGTTTCAAGTCTTAATGTGCACGTGTTAAAGTATTACACCTTGTATGCCCGCCCACACTAATGAGACAACTTGTGATATAAAGACTGTTCTTTATTCCAGGTTCATTCTGTCAGTAAGATACTGCGTAGTCACACAACAATGCCTCTGGAATCCAGTTCTCTATCTCCTTCAGAAGAAGTTAGTGAACTTGTGCTTTCTGTGCTTGTCTGTTTACAACATGAGTTAGGAAATATCACAACTAAATGAGTTATCTTCTGCTCTCAAAGAAGCTGAAAAGAACGTGTTGATTTTAAAGAGGTATCAAAATGTAAGTGGTACTATTTTGAAGCAAACAAGTGTTAATAGTTCAAACTATTTGTGAATTATTAAGTGCAATCAACAGTCTACCTTAGATCAATAGATACTATAAGTTGTATCCTTGTAGTGTGTTCTGTTATAATGTTGCTATATAGCCTGTTACATCCTGCAACTTTATTCAATTCTTTAGAAGCTAAAGTTTAAGTTTTGGTTCTTGTTTTTTAAGTTGCATCTGTTCTTCTGATCTGTCTATTGTTCTGCTCTGATATCAAGTTGGTATTAATTTATTTACTTTATCAAGGAATGTGTTGAACAATTGAAATGTTTCCATGAAATGAAAGAATCTACATGGCGCAAATATTCTCACGAGAAGAAAAAAATCAGATCATTACTGGAGGCACGGTTAGAGGGAGAAGCTTACAATAATATAATATTAACAATCTTCTTTATCTTAGCGATAATACTATATATCGTGAGTATAATTTGGCGAGCAATTCTCAAGTCTCAATTTTACAAGATCATGTATGTATTGGAAAGATTTCTTGTGATTATTTTTAATGTCTCTATTTTATATAGCGCAGAGAATTGACTAGCCACCTTAATTCTCTTCATCGAGAGATCTCAAAGGCAAAAAGAATGATCGATTTTAAGCAAAAAGTTGATCAGCAATCATTGCAAACGGTACATTTCGTTTATTAAATCATTACATTCAACCTTAAATAATGTCTTAGCTCCTTTTTTTCGTTGTTTAGTTAACGAAGAACCTTTCCAAACCATTTGAGACTCTCTTAGTTTTACCTATACCAAAAATCAGCCCTCCAGTGTAAGCATCACATGACTATCATGTGATTATCATGTGATCATCAGATCCTAAAACAGCATCCTTTCTTGTTTTGTATAGTGTTGTAGTTGATAGTAACCATTTTTCAGCTGCTGTAAATGAGGCTGTTTACATTAGAACAGATTCTGGAAATGAGCAACCACTGTAAGTTAGTGATGTTTTATTGAGCAATATCGGTTAAATAAACTAGCAACATTTTATGTTCAATGTTCCATTGATTAAATCTAGTAACACAACTATAACTCACACACACATACACAAATAATTCTTTGTTATCTCTATTTATTTTAGGATAGTTTTTGATGAAACTACTGATGATTCTGAAGATCATGAGGCAAAGATTGAACCACCTGTAGAACATTTGACTACTCCCTCCCAACACATATCGGTAATTGTCCATGTGTGTATGGATTGATAGATGATTCAATGGACAGACATACAGATAGATTAATAAAGAAATGGATCAATGAAATGACTTTATTATTACTTGTCTTATTTTATTTTAGTCTTCAGCTAAATCTGATGAATTGACTGTGGTGACAAAGAAGGTAGTCAGCCATCATATTAAAAAGAGCAGAAAGTATGTTCCTGTAATGTTTTATAACTAAATTTTTTTATCTTCTACTGTTGTAGCAACTATCTTTCTCCTAATAAGTTGGTTTCTAATAGCCCTAGTAATAGTTGTGTCAGTAGCTGTGCAAGCAGTAGAGCTAGTAGTCCCTATAGTTTGTCACAGACCACCAACAGAATATCAGAGGGAGAAATGGACGAGGGTAAAAATATACCCTAATTATCCTTACCTTACGAATCCTTGTTCCTTTATCAATTCCATTAATTCTGCAGCTGTAGATGTTTTAGTGAGTCACGTAGTCACACCCAGTGAGTTCTATGTTCAATACAAGAAAGACAAACAATTATTGAATGCTTTAAATGATCAAGTACAAAAGCATTGTACTTGCACTAAACTGGAAGCCAAATTAGAACCAGGTATTACTAATGTATAGTATATAGTGTTTATGAGTCTTTACTTTATAAGGTGTTGTGTGTGGAGCTCTTCATAATGACGTCTGGCGTCGTGCTAAAATATTGCGTATTATTTGGGGTAATCCATCTTATGCTTTTGTGTATTTTGTGGATTATGGAAACAGTGATATGGTGTCACTTGAAAAGTAAGTTATATGTGTGATAAGTGATAACTCTTTCTCTCTCTTTCTCTTGCTCTCTAACTCACACTTACAGCTTGACAGCTTTATTACCTGACCTGATCTCCAAACCTTCTTTTGCTCACAAGGCATCTCTGTTTGGTATTCAACCTATTACTCAATACTCCAACCTTACTCCTCTTGACTGGAATCAGACTGCTACATCATATTTTAAAACAGTCTCTCTTAACCAAGAAGGTCTAAAAATGAAGGTACACTTTTATCAGACCCTATACTACATTTCATAGCTAGTATACCAGGCCCTTTGTACATACATCAGACCCTGTATAAACTGTGTACCTTTATAAGTCCCTATCTCTATTTGTATCAATATTTTTGACCTTGTGTATTTACAGGTCAAGTCAATAGACAAAAATGTGTTGGTCGTGGAACTCTATATGCCTGCATCGGTTGGAGGTCTCTCCATTGGAAAACAACTTCTATCACAGGGCAAGGCTGAACGTACAAGAACCAACAAACAGAAACTAGATATAAATGTACATGTAGGTAAGTTGTCTGCCTGTTGTTTTGAAAGATTGAAAAAATAACTCTCTCCCTCTCCCTCTCTCTCTCTCTCTCTCTCTCTCTCTCTCTCTCTCTCTCTCTCTCTCTCTCTCTCTCTCTCTCTCTCTCTCTCTCTCTCTCTCTCTCTCTCTCTCTCTCTCTCTCTCTCTCTCTCTCTCTCTCTCTCTCTCTCTCTCTCTCTCTCTCTCTCTCTCTCTCTCTCTCTCTCTCTCTCTCTCTCTCTCTCTCTCTCTCTCTCTCTCTCTCTCTCTCTCTCTCTCTCTCTCTCTCTCTCTCTCTCTCTCTCTCTCTCTAGTTGCTCTACCTCCTTTACAAGTACCTCCAGTTGGTACATCATTAAATGTTGATATGATAACTGCTACAACACCTCATGATTTTTATGTCTTACCAGTAAGTACCACTGATCTTTACTGTCAGTGATTCCTTTGTCTGTCCTTCTCTCTCTCTAACCTTAGGTCTCCTCTGATGTGACAAACCAACTTGAATTTATCTCTTCTCAAATTAATGCATCCAAGTCTTCTTGGCAATGTCTTTCTTCAGTTTCTATTGAATTGGGACTAATCTGTTTAGCACCTTATCAGAGAATTTATTATCGAGCAAAAGTTATTGGTAATTACTAAGTAATACTAACTATATCAATATTTATCAGTGACCTTACAAGTTAATAACAATGCTTTAGAATAATTAACATTACGTTAGAGGTGTACTGTAGAACTTTCTTACTGGAACAATGTAGTTGTCCTAATAATGATAAGTTACTCACACACACTCTCTCTCTCTCTTATTAGATTGTTACAGAGTTGGTACTTATAGAGTTCAGTTTGTAGACTATGGTAATACTGCTGTAGTGAAGAGCAAAGATCTTTATTATCTTGATGACAAACAGTTACTTATTATACCTCCACAAGTAAACCAATATTAAAAGTGTATAGAGAGAGAGAGAGAGAGAGAGAGAGAGAGAGAGAGAGAGTGAGAGGGAGAGGGAAAGGGAGAGAGAGAGAGAGAGATCCTAAAGATTGGAATTGAACTCTGAACCTTAGTTGACTAATGAACTGGTTCATCAACTAAACCACTGAAGCTTATAGTTGATATATCATAATAATACTAATATCATCATTTATCATGATATTTGCTGTTATTAATAGGCTCTTCATTGTACTCTTTGTGATGTAACATGGACTAGAGATACTGATGACTGGCCAGAACCTGTACGTGTTAAATCTAAACCTTTATCAGATCATGTGACACTCTTATCATAATGGATGCAATGTCATGTGATTATTATTGCGTATGATGTGACAAAGATATTGTAGTCATATGATTTGTTACTTGCTGTCATGTGATGTAGATATTGTAATCATGTAATTTTTGCTAAATGTCATGTGATGTAGATATTGTAATCATGTGATTGTTACTTAATGTCATGTGATGTAGATATTGTAATCATGTGATTGTTACTTAATGTCATGTGATGTAGATATTGTAATCATGTGATCTTACATTACAGGTATGTGAACGTTTTCATCAAGATACCACTAATTTAGAAGACTCTCTTTGTCTCACTGTGAAGGGTGAAGGTGATCCATTACCTGTAATATTAACAGACTCTGTCACCAATCGAAATTGTTCCAGTATCCTGGTATCTGAGGGAATGGCAGAGTAAGTGGATTTTCTAGTAGTCTCTACAATTATAGTTTAGAGTTTATTAGAGTATAATTTTATGATATATTTATTTCTATAGATATGTATGCAGTGAGTTCTCTCCTCCACCTCCTCCTGAGCTGCCCTCTGTGGGGTACGAGGGTCCAGTGGTTGTTACTCATGTAGAAAGTCTATCTAATTTTCATGTGCAATTCATCAAGAGTAGAAAACTAGTACAGAACATGGAGTCCAGTCTTCATGTTCCTCCTCCTACTGTCTCATTCAATCCCTCTGAAGGAGACTATTGTCTTGCTCTTTTTCATGCTGATCATCAATACCATCGCGGGTGTATTAGTCGTATCGTTGATGGACAATATCATGTATTTTTTATTGATTATGGTAATTCAGAGGTTGTTCCTTGTAGTGATCTTGTTCCTCTACCATTGGACATGTGTTCACTGTCAGCTCAGGCATTGCCTTGTGCAATGAATGATTTAGATAATACAATACCATTGACGTATGAAGTGTCCGTTGAGTTTTCTCGTCTGGTACTTGAAAAAGAAGTGACAATGGTTGTAAAGGTGAGAGAGAGAGAGAGAGAGAGAGAGAGAGAAAGAGAGAGAGAGAGAGAGAGGGAGGGAGGGAGAGAGATTTTAACTACAGTTACCTTAAATACTCTCTCAGGATATACCCTTCACTCGTCAAACACTCCTTGTTGATATTTTCCTCAGTGGACATAAGATTTCTAAATACATTAATCTCTTCCCAAAAGAGGAGTTGTATACATCGTCACCAGCTATAACTCCGCCTCCAGAATCAGTGGAGCTTATTGCTAATACATCACTTCATTCTCTACCGTTCTCAATCTCAACTCCGTCAATGTCATCATCTCCCTCACCACCTCTTCTGTCTTGTCCTCAGGAAACAGTTGTCTCAAAGTCTCCAAAGTCTCCCAGCTTAGCAAGCTCCAGCTCCAGAAGTAGCAAGGCTAGTAGTAGAGCTTCTAGTAGGAGAGGTAGTAGTCGAGGTGTAATGTCAAGTTACTCTCCTGGTGTGTGGCCTCCTAGTCCATTTGATGTCATTATAACATCTGTTAGTGAGACTGGTTTGGTTTACGGACAACCTTTAAATTGTGGTAAGTTTTTATATTTATATTCCTTTAATGCTATTGTCATATGTCCATTTATTTCAATAAAGTTCATTTATAGATTTACTGTTGCTCCATGGTTCTGTCCATTTAAACTCTATTATGTTACAATATTGTCCTATTGTTATTACATGATAACACTTGATAAATGCCTTATGATATACTCATTACTACCAAAAAACTTTAGAACAAACTGTTTTTACACGACCATCTTAAGCAGTAAGTCTACTTAATTTGGTATGGAGGAAGGAGAATTGTTCTGCTTCCTGGATACCAACTTTAATGAGCATCCTGTTCATATGGCCGCCATAGTAACTGTTTATATGAAAGTATTCATTTGCAATTTTTGCGCAAAAAACTCCTTTTGTCAGACCTGATCACATACTATATTTATTACATAATTGTACATACAAATTCTTTATTTATTTTAATATATTATTTCAGCTGCACTTGTTGCTGAAGTTGAACAGAGTATCAAGAAACTTGCTAGTTCCTCAGAACCTATTACAAGTATTACCTCTATAACTCAAGGACAGTCATGTATGGCTAAATATCATCATGATGAGTGTTGGTATAGGTCAGTTGTTGTGGGACTTAACATGAAAACGAATAAAATCAAGGTCAGTAACTGGAGGATGACCTATGAACAGTAACATATATTAATAAGGGGTGTGGTTCAATTATTTTCTTTGTTCGGACAGGTTCATTTTGTTGACTATGGGAACACTGAGGAGGTATTTCCTAATGATGTCATTGACGTGGTCGTTGCTCCTCATGTACCCATCCTAGTAGTACAATTGAATCTGGTGTCTGAGGTACAGAATGTAGTGATTACTTTAAATTCTCAAATCTAATTTTTCAACCCTTCTTTGATCATGACATTTAAATTGTAGCATGCTAAATTTTTTATGCTAATCACTAAAATTTTCAAAATAAGTACACAATTTTGTTGTTGCAAGCAGTGCACATGGTTAAATTTATTATTTATGATTTCAAATTATTTTATAATTTTCTTTTGTGTCCAGACAAAAGCATCAAAGCTCAGTCTAGTTGACCAGATAGTTACTGTTACCAAGGTAACATACAATTACTCTCTTTGTAACAATATCATTCGTTTATATTATAATAGAACTCTGATGGTACTGTATCAATTAAAGAGAAAACGTAGTATTCAAGGAATAAAGAGACGGTCCCTCTCCCTTTGCCTAATCAGATTCCTCCATCTTTAACAAACTAAATCTTACTTACATTAAGTTACTAAATACTAACCAACTGACTTATTGTTGTAAATACATGTACAAATTATAAAATGTTGTCAAGACAAAAATGTCGGAGTTATACTTGTATAGCTAACTTTTCTTCTTTATTGTATCCATCTATCCATCCATTCATTTTTTTGTTAGTTCACTTGTCTTGTTATTTTCATTCTTTAATGTTTTGTTACAGTCATTTTAGCTTATTGTTTAAAATTTACCAATCTTTTCACTTTTGTCTTATCATTTTAAAATCTAACAATCTTTGAAAAACAACAATTCGTATATATAATATCACGACATCACATGACATCATGGTATCCATAGTTACGAAGTTGGAGTTGCTGTAGATGCTGCTTTTGCTTGAAGCTTTTGCTGTCGACTAGCTATTTTAATGGCCTTTCTCTTCTTCTTGGAGATTGGCTGAGATCCTTCTTTGAATCCATTCAAAAAACGTCGATGAACTATTTTTAGATATCTCATTCTGCCAGTACCTGTGGTGTGCCGTCTTTTAGCCTTTTCACTCCAATTATCTTAAAATAAAAAGGTCAGTAAAAATTGACTAAAAACAAAGGAAACTCTTTCTGTATCACGGAGTATTTTATGGGTGTGGTTGACAAAAAACAAAGGAAATTCTTGCTGTACCATGAAACTAAAGGGATCCTTTATTGTCTACGCTATTCAGTGGGATAATATCATTATTTGTCATTAATTTATATAAATACATCATGCCCCTGTAATTAATTATCATTATTAAACTAGATTTTAAAATAATGGCTCAGTAAAGTATACACTGAAAATATACATCTACTTGTGTGACGAACAACTTACATCTTCTCTTTCTTTTACTGGGATATCCACAACTAGCACATCTCTTCTTCTGTATATGATAGGCTTTCCTACCACATCTACGACAGAGAGTATGGGACTTATCGTTCCTCTTACCAAAACTAGTTGTCCCTTTGGTCTAATAAATTTAACATAATATCAACACATAGAACCATTAAATAAAGGCTCATTATACATTTATATCTAAAATATGGATCTATATTGCCTATAGTACTATTTACATATTGTCATATAACGATCTCATAGAGATCAAGAAAGATATAAATTCTCTAACTTACCATGCTGCTTAGCTTAGTTTTCGGTGCAAGCACTACTGCGCATGCGCAGTAAAACTTTTAACCCGGTTAATTGGCGGTTTGTTTTCAGTATTAGAAGCTGAAGAGATAGATACTATGTCTTCTCCTTCTTCATTACTTTATCCTTACACTACTAATACAGCTGCTGAAGATGAAGATGACGTGCTCTTGTGCTCCGAGGAGAACATCACAGAAGGTGGTATCTACATCAATCAGGTTTTTAAAACCAGTTTTTGGTCTTTAAATTTTCATGCTCTTTTTTAGGAACTTGAAGCTTTAGGTGTTGGCAGTGTACTAACAAACGGAGAACCTGATGTTGTTAAGTTGTTAAATACTACGTATGAATTGTTACAGTATTATCGTAAAACATTACTTAGTGTGGAGAATATTACCACAAGGTACATCAAATGGATGATTTAATTGATGGATGTATAGTTTCATTGATGGACAAATGAATGAATGATATATGGATGCATGGATTATGCATGGATTATGCATGGACAAATAGATGGATATTAGACAGGTTTTTCTTCCAGTCTACAAAGAACTAGAAGTGATTTGAAATTACAAAGTGAACTAGTGACACGCCTAAAGGTGACTTATCCTTTCGTGGTTACCATAGCAACATGTTTTATATAGGCTGAGTTAGAAGAGTCAGAGAAAATGATAGCAAAATTAAAAGAAAAAGAGAGACAATTGTCGTTGAGAAATAAGTCGCTCTCAGGACAGCTGAAAGCTGAAGAGGAGGAGTGTCGTAAACTTCGTCATCACATGATTCATAAAGAACAACAATACACTCACGAAAGAAAGAAACGAGATCGTGAGTATACTCGTCTCAACGAGAGATTAGGCCAGGTATGTCAATGTGACCATCAGCTGTAAGAGCTCTCTCCATCTCTCTCTCTCTCTCTCTCTCTCTCTCTCTCTCTCTCTCTCTCTCTCTCTCTCTCTCTCTCTCTCTCTCTCTCTCTCTCTCTCTCTCATCTACTTATAGCTGGTACTGGATAAAAGTCAAGAGAGAAAACTAAGCATTAAAATGTTAAATAACTTGCAAAAGCAGAGACAACACTCAAGAGCTGATGAGTGAGGGACAACAATTAATCACTAATTTACATTTTGATAGGAAAGAAGAGAATGTTTACAAAATGGTTATTGCACATTATGAAGAGAGACAAAAGGTGCAGCCAGAAAATATCCATGTTTAGAATAACCCTCTCCCATCGACCATTGTAGGAACTGATGTTAGAGAACTCGACCTTAAGAGAGATGCTCTGTGGTATGGAGAAAGAATTGGTGTCCATGTTGAACCAACGATATGATACTTCCCCACCTAGACTTCTTGAAAATGGTGATACAGAACATAAGGTATATATTTTAATAACATTTAAACCCTTTCTATTAAAGTAGTAATGAAATTGTATATCTGATATTACTCTATAATAGACACTTAGGAAAGTGTCCTTAATGTAACAATGTTTTCAATATGGTGGTTGAATTATACACTAAAGTTTTTACTAGAGAAAGTGTCCTGCATAGAATTAGACTGTCTTTTATGAGAAATTCTTCTGACGTAGAAAGAATATTGTGTCTTTGTGATTATAGACTCTAAAGAGTAGCACTGGTACATCTCCTGAAAGTAATAACGGAGAGAACAGTCTTCAAAGACAAACAAATGGCCATGAAAAACTACTTGAAAGTGGACATTATCAAATGCCTTTTGAATTAGTTCGAGAAAGTATGTATTACTTCAAACTTCACTACTTCAATAATGTACTGTTTTTCTAGATATTGAAGAGAACCTTAGGGACAAATACAAAAGACTTCGGGAACACATTGATTACTTACGAGAAGGAAAAGCTGGTCCAGAGGATTTCCACTCTAGAATGGAGAAATATGACGAAGAGATAGAAGAATTGGAGCGCAAGCTGGCAGACTATCGTGACATAATTTGTCAGCAAGAAATTATGATTGAGGTTAGTATCACATAAGGTAATAAGCTATCATTGTAATCTTTATACAGAAAGCTTTAGAGGAAGGAAGAGAAGTTGTGAAGCTACAAAATCCACTGGTAAGCGGCCATGTTAATCAGACACTCTTGTATGTTGCTGTTACTAAGAATGAGTCACATTATCTGAAGAGAATGGAACTGTTAGATTTAAGAGAAGAGAAAAACACAGATCGTGAGAAACATTTGAAGTTGGAAGAGCACAAGCTTTTAGATGCTGCTAGAAAACTTGATAGAGATGTAAGTACTTATTGACTATAGCTATGTGTTTTATAGTTTGTTTATTAGCGGCAAGATTTTGAAGATAAAAAGGTGCAATTTCTAAAACAACAGCTGGAATGTTCAGCATTTGCCACTCCTAATAAAACAAGCTCTCACTGTAAGTATTTGGATGCTTCTTGGTGTAACTTGACTGATGATGTAACACATGTCCTATGATGACATCACTATGTGTCATTTTATTATGATGTCATCATAGTCAAGTTACACCAAGCATTTGACCTTTGACCTTTTGATTATTATTTCAAAATTAATAGCACTGCTTGTTTGTTTTGTAAAGATATGTCAATGAATAATAAATTAGAAACAACTAAACTGTTTGTGTCACTTCTTCTCTAGTGGATTCCTTTTTCCTTGGACTCAGTTCAACTCCTCTTGACCTCTCCACTCAAAAGGGTAAACCAATGTCTTTGTATCGACCAAAATGTCCTAGTACTCTCAGTTCTACGATATCTAAATCAAACAGTACTCCTTCAAGATACGAGGTAAATATCAATTTAGTCTGTTCTAACCAAAAAAGTGAAGTTTTACTGCTCTGATCAACTTTAGAGCTTTGTTTATTTATTGCTATGATTTGATACAGTATAATATGTTAAACTAGACCCTCCTCTACCAGCAATTAGGAGGACCTAGCTTGATAGATTGGATACAGTATAATATGTTAAACTAGACCCTCCTCTACCAGCAAATAGGAGGACCTAGCTTGATAGATTGGATACAGTGTAATATGTTAAACTAGACCCTCCTCTACCAGCAATTAGGAGGATCTAGCTTGATAGATTTGATACAGTATTGTTTTTTTAAACCTACTGTTAAACTTCATTGGTCACATCATTTCTTGTTATTAGCTCATACCCACTGTAACTTCATTGTGTGTACAACTTTAAATACAATCTCTAACTACTTTATTTTATTGACTTGTACTATTATCTCATAGGATACTCGTATGCCATCTATTGACTTAAAACATGAACTCTCTCTAACATCTGATGATGGAGAAGGAGTGCTTAATGTCTGGTAAGTTTGGTAGGAAGAAAGTGTAACTTTTAATGGTAGCTAACACCAACACTGTCAACACCTATTTGATAAATGCCAAGTATTAATTGTCACTATTATATCATGAAATAGTATTAAAATAAAATGGAGTCCTATATAGTGATAGTAAGAAATATTTCAATGAGAATATAATGATGTATACTTTAATGTTTCTATTTGTTTGCGATAACTTTATAATGTTATTTGTTTGTTGTTCCAGATGTTTCAATTCTCAACATATCTGGAGTCAATCACTGTATTTGCAAATTGCAATAGTAGATATTGACATTTATAATAATATTTGTAATAACTTCGTGGTCAATAAATAAATATTGTATAATTCACTATAATACAATTTAACTTCCGGTATAAAACTCCCCTGGGGAAGTCCCTATATTACACAGTCAGTAAAATTCATTATATAAGGAAGCCTCAAACGTGTGGACGTAAATTCTACAAGAAAGAGAGAAAACTTACGTTTTACAGACGGTCCGTGCCTTCAGCCATGGGCAACGGGTGAGTAAAGGTCTTAAAATTAATATAAGTTGTAATTAGACTGCTTAGAAACATTTTTAGTTCGTATCACTATATCAATTAATATATAATTGACATTTTATATAGATATAATTAATATTATCTTTTTTTGTGTTAATCGCTGGGATATTCTTAATTATATTATGTATGAGTTCACACTTGTCATGTTAAATTGCAATTTTGTGATTCGATTCCTACTATACCTGCAAATAATTAATGTTTCCAACCTGCAAAATATAGCTATGAAGACAAATAATTTATATATTAGTGACTTCAAAAGACCTGTCATTTCCTCTACTCTTACTGCAAGAGAGTTATATTACTTGCAGTATGTTTTAGCCATAAAAATTGTGCTGTGCCTAATTTATGGCAAACAAATCTATTATCTAGAGTGCTGTGAATGAGTGTCATATTAATGCTAAAATCTAAAATATTTAATTACTGGTATTAATTTGCTTTAATGTGCGATAATGATTCATTCCAGACACAGAGCAATGTAGGTTAAAATTTCATTTACATTATGGAATGTAGCTAGCCATGCTCAAGTGTTCTATGCACAAATTGTAATTAGTGACTTGATTTGCACAAGCTAGTATTTCAGATTACTAGTTGGTACCCATGGAAGTATTTTCATAGCTTGTATGCTTATGGCCTGTTCTGTGTGGTTTTTCATTCAGACAGTTGTTTACACATTGCAATTAGTGTTGTTTTAATTTAGTAGCGATATGCTAGTATGTGAAATAATTTCTATTATTGATTGACCAGATTGCAAAATGATTGGCTATTACCGTAGGGACAACAAATGGCAGCTGCTAGTAAGTATTTAAAGAGCACGGAAAGATGTATTGGGTTATCTACATTCGAAACTATTTAATATAGACAGCCAATTGAAGCTTATTATGCAGGGTTGAAGGTATTATGGTTTAGAGTCATTTCCTCCAACATTCCTTGATAAAAGCTTAATTGGACATTCTTAAACTAGTTAGGAGGAAGTACCTTTTAGTAAAAACTAAAATTAAATAAACAGGCAGCTGTCACATCTAAAACTTCATGAGATGCAAGAACTAAAAATTGTATTAATTACTGAACTAAATCAACACTAACTATAATCATTAAATTATATTTCTCTTGATAATTTCTACAATTTGCTGAGTAAAGCTCTTTGATTATGCACAGCTGGCATTTATTAGCTCATTGTTATGTCCTGTTGTGCTAGCCTATTAACGTACGTAATATTTATAGACTATAATTAATAGGAGCAGTCCCATATTAATTGTACACAATAAAGAATGCTGACTTTGCATGCATCACTAGCAGTATGAATATAGTTATCATTATTGTTTATTCTTGGAATTGTTTATCATTAAAATAACACGCTGACCAAGCATAATATAGAATTCATTTTTAATATGTTTTGTCCAGACAATCTAAAGATGATGACGAAAACAGTCGAGATAAAATTATAACTGCTCTAGAAAAAGGGGATTTCAGGTTTATTTTGCAAAATGTGCATCCTTCTTTGTACGTTTCAGAACGTGGTGGTTGTCATGGTTACACAATATTACATTATGCATGTCAACATGGTCATCAAGAAACAGTGCAAATAGCTTTAGCGAATTGTACAGAAGCAAATATGGAAGCTGTTTTTTCACAGCATCCCACACCAACCGAGGTTGCAAGATCAAATAATCATCATGATCTTGCAAACTTATTACAAGAAATGTTTCCAAATTTACTAGAAGATCCGACTCTTTCTGATGATAATTCTTTTGGTGAAGAAAATTCTGATTCAGAAGAGGATGATGACGTAGAGGAAGGTCATTTGTTGACAGAGCTTCCAGAAAGAGTTGAGAACTTGGAATCTCTTCTTTCAAATTTAAACAACCTTTTTGAATCTTTTGTTGAGAACCTTGTCGAAGGAGAAGGTGACGGTTTATTGGAAGGTTTAGCAGTAAGGAGTATGGGAGGCTCAGCTTTGCATGTGGCATGCTATAAAGGTGAATATCATAAGGTCCGTTCACTTGTTATTGACGGGAAGAGTGACATTAATCAATGTGACAAAGAAGGCCGAACGCCTATTATGCATGCTTCACACAAAGGAAATACAGAGATTGTGCGGTTTCTCGCTCAGCTAAATGACTGTGATTTAACTATCACTGATAATGATGGTCGAATATCT
Organism: Xestospongia muta; assembly: GCA_963693285.1. Lineage (NCBI taxonomy): Eukaryota > Metazoa > Porifera > Demospongiae > Haplosclerida > Petrosiidae > Xestospongia > Xestospongia muta. Next base: position 7,633,847 of record OY848923.1, on the reverse strand, counting down.
CTTCATTACGCCAGTCAAGAGGGTCACTCTGACATTGTTACAATTCTTCTCCATGTTGGTCACTGCAGTAGTATGGTAGAAGACAACAATGGTATTATTCCATTGCATCTTGCATCGTTTAATGGATACTTAGATGTTGTCAAGCTCCTAGTCGGTCAGCCCAACTGTAATCCTGATCACGCTGATCATAGTGGTCGAACAGCTTTACATCGTGCATGTCAAGAAGGTCATCTCCCAATAGTTAAACTCTTTGTTGGTGAGTATAATTGCAATATTGCTGCTCGAGACAAACACAATGGAGTCACAGGACTTCATCTATCAGCCTCAAAAGGTCACATAGAAATTGTAAGATTTCTGTGTTCTATTGAAGGGTCTGACATTGAAATATTGGATAGTAGTGCTAAGACCCCTTTCTATAGGGCCTGCCAATATGGTCAGCTTGAAGTAGCCAAAGTACTTGTAGATGAGTTTAAGGCTAATCCTATGGCCGAAGATGAGGCAAAGACCACACCTCTTCATGCAGCAGCTTTGGATGGCAAAGCTGATGTTGTCAAGTACCTTATGTCACTTCCTCAAGTTGATCCTTTACACAAAGATGAAGCTGGCCGCACAGCTTTGCACTGTGCCAGTCAAGGTGGGGATTTGAGTATAGTAAAGCTCCTTATCGAGCAAGGCCATTGCGATCCACATTTGGTGGACACAGAACATAAAGTAACTCCTCTTCATTTGGCTGCCAATAATGGTAAAACTGAAGTAGTTAAGTACTTGTGCTCCCTACCAGGTTACACTCGAGACTTACAAGATACTCATCAACGTACACCACTTCACTATGGATGTGAAGGTGGACACAAAGATGTGGTCATGTACCTGATAGATGAACAACATTGCAATCCAAATCTGAAAGATGACAAAGGTATTCCACCACTTCTTTTAGCATCTGTAACCAACAACCGAGAATTAAACAAGTTTTTGAAGCAACGATATCCTGATGCCATGAAAGCACAATCAAAAGATAAAATGCAACAGGCCAGTAACGAAAATGATAATTGGCTACAACAAACCTTACTGTCACAACCAGATAACATTGCCCTACGCTTGTTTGCCGTCAGAGGTGATTTAAGTAAACTTAAAGAAGGTCTTCAAAGGTCAAAAGGAGCTATTAAAGCCAAAGGCCCTCAAGGTGAAACAATTTTGCACAACGCCAGTTTTGCAGGTAATTTGGATATTGTCATATATCTTGTGGAAGAATGTAAGAGTGAGTTGATGGCACGTGATGATGAAGGTCATACTCCTCTGCATAATGCTGCTCACGAAGGAGAAACTAATGTAGTTCAATACCTTGGTAGTTGTTCTGGTTGTGATTGTGATGTTAGAGATTACAAGGGTCGTACCCCTCTTCATTACGCTAGTCAAAATGGACACTATGAGACTGTTTTGTGTTTGGTTAACGAATTGGGTTGCGATGCTATGGCAACTGATAAAACTGGGGTTGCACCTGTTCATTTAGCAGCTGGTCAAGGTCACATGTCCATTCTCAAATTTCTTTTCTCGATTCAGAATGAGCCTACCCCACTAATAGATCAAAATGGCCGCTCTGCTCTCCATTGTGCTAGTCAGGAAGGTAAGTTAGAAGCTGTTAAGTACTTGATATCAGAGCGTGGTTTTGATTGTGCTGCAAAAGACACTGCTCATGGTGTCACTGCACTTCATCTAGCAGCTGTCATTGGTAACCTCCCTCTTGTTGAGTACCTTACATCACTAGAGGATTGCCAACCTGATTGTCCTGATAAACATGGTCGTACGCCACTTCACTGCGCCTGTCAAGGTGGCTTTCAAGAAGTTGTACAGTATCTTGTATTAGAAAAGAAATGTAACCCTTTATCACTTGATGAGATGGGTGTGACACCAATTACTCTTGCTTCAATTGTTGGAGCTACAGAAGTGTCCGAGTTTCTCGCTCAGTATTTGGAAGGGAACAAGGAAATTCTTCAAGAACAGACAAAGGAGCAATCCAATATCCCTTCTGCCATTCAAAACAAGGCTGGGCAGCTACTTTTACATGCTATTGCCTCCAGTGGAAATCTCCAACGACTCAAAGAAGCAATTTCCCAACCAGGAGCCGATCCTCACGTCAAAGGACCTAATGGAGAGACTCCCCTTCATTTAGCATCTCATGTTGGCCATTTTGATATTGTTAAGTACTTAGTTGAGGACTGTAACTCAGATATTGATCTCTGTGATGAAGATGGTCACACATCTTTACACAATGCAGCAAATCAAGGTCATTTACCTATCGTTCAGTTCTTTGTAGGGCGTGGATGCCAAATTGATCCTCGAGACAAAAAACAGCGCACACCAATGCATTATGCCTGTCAAAACAATCATTACCAGATCGCAGTTTATCTCTGCAGTGTAGCCAGCTGCAATATTCATCTAAAAGATGAAGATGGCACAACACCTTTTCAATTGTCAGCATTTGCTGGCTCTACAGATATTGTTCAATTTCTGGCACGATGTAATGGCTGTGATACTGAAGCAGTTGATAAACATGGACGCTCTGCATTGCATTGTGCCTGCCAGGAAGGGCATAGGGAAATAGTGAAGTTTTTAACTGATGAATGTAACGCAGATGTAATGAGAACTGATAATGCTCACGGCATTATTCCTCTTCATTTAGCAGCTGCTAAAGGTTATCTTGACATTGTCAAATTCCTTTGTTCTAAAGACAAATGCAACTTTAACAAAACTGACAAACATGGTCGCACTCCTCTTCATTATGCCAGTAAAGAAGGTCACATCAAAGTTGTTCAGTTTCTTGTTGAAGAAAAGAAATGTGACATTAATGTTAAAGATGAAGCTGATCTTACAGCTATGGACCTAGCGATGCTGGGAGACTCTCAACATATTGCTGATTACCTTAGAAGAAAAGGATCCACATCATCAAATATGTTATCTCAAATGGAAAAACTTTTATCCAAAGCTGGAAATAAAGGTAAAGGGACAGGTATCAATCGTCTACTTACTGGATTAAAAGGTGAACTATCTCATCTTACTATACTTCAACATGCAGCCCAAGGAGATTTAGATGAACTGAAAAATGCTCTAGAAAGTTACCAGGGAGATGGTCATCCTAAAGGTCCCAATGGAGAAACTGCTCTCCATTTAGCTGCATTCTCGGGTTACCTTGATATTGTAAAGTATTTAGTGAAAGAATGCCAATATGACTTCAATGCTAAAGACAATGATGGTCATACTCCTGTTCAATGTGCTGCCCACGAAGGTGAGCTAGAAGTGCTACAGTTCTTTCTCTCACACAACCATTGTAATCCAAGAATTGGAGACAAAAATGGTAGACTACCACTTCACTTTGCTTGCCAAAATGGACATTTGTCATCTGTTGAGCTTCTTGTCAAAGACAACGAGAAAGACTGCATGGCCGAGGATCGTGAAGGTACGACACCATTTCAGTTAGCTGCTTATAATGGTTGCTTAAACATTATTAAATTCTTGTCCTCTCTTCCTTCTTGTGATCCTGATCGAACTGATAAAGATGGTCGTACTGCACTCCATTGTGCCAGTCAAGAAGGGTATGTGGAAGTTGTCAAATATCTAGTCACTGAGTGTCATTGTGATCCTACTAGAGGAGATAAGCTTCAAAAGGTTACTTCGCTTCATTTTGCAGCTGCAAAAGGTCATCTTGATGTTGTTCGCTTTTTATGTCAACAAGAGACTGTTCAAGTTGACTGCAAAGACAATGATGGCCGCACAGCAATACACAGAGCAATTCAGGATGATCATTTAAATGTTGTGAAATGTCTCATAGAAGAATTCCAGGGTAACCCTGCACTTCCAGACAAAAACTATGTTGCACCGCTTCACTTGGCAGCTTTCAAAGGTAACCAAAAAATGGTTGAGTTGCTCTCCAGTTATCCCTCTGTTAACTGTTGTGGTAAAGATGCTCATGGTCGTATGGCCCTCCACGTGGCTTGTCAGCAAGGTCACTTTAAAATTGCCAAATTTTTTGTAGAGCAAAAATCCGTTGATCCGATGGCCAAAGATACTCAACATGGAGTCAACTGTCTTCATTTGACAGCATCTGGTGGTCACATGGAATTAATGAGGTTTCTTTGCACTCTAGAACAATCTGATGTTAATGTCGTTGATGATCATAACCGTACTCCTCTCCATTATGCTGTGAAAGAGGGACATACTGGTATAGTCAAGTTCCTTGTGGAAGAAAAAAAGTGTAACACATCTATACGTGATTCAATCGGGATTACACCTGTCCAGCTGGCTGTCTTTGTGGGGAACTCTGAAATCAGAGACATTTTAGGCAGCAACAAAGAGGGAAGCAACTTTAACAACCTAGATTTACCAGATGAGGACGTCCCTAAAGAGTTAAATTCTGGCAACATGCTACAAGCATTTTTAGGTCAAGCAGGCTCATTGCTAGCTCGCATGCCGGTGATGCAAGGTAATTTATCTTTACTGAAACAGGCTGTTAAGAAAACAGGACCAAAGGTTGTCACAGCTAAAGGACTACAAGGAGAGATCTTGTTACATAATGCTAGTTTTGCTGGTCATTTTGACATTGTCAAGTATTTGGTTGAGGAATGTAACAGTCCTTTAAACGAACAGGATAATGAAGGTCATACCGCAGTTCATAACGCAGCTCATGAAGGCTACACCAAAGTTTTACGTTACCTTGCTTCAAGACCTGGTTGTCAGTTGAATGTCAGAGATCACACTGGACGAGTTCCTCTTCACTTTGCAAGCCAGAACAATCATTTTGAAGCAGTGAAGATACTAGCATTGGAACATAGTTGTGATATGAATGTTCAAGATAAGACTGGAGTCACGCCTATCCAACTTGCAGCTGGAAAAGGAAATATGGATATTCTTAAATTTATGGTCAAAGAAATGGGAGTGGATCCACTTGTTACTGATTACGATGGTCGCAGCCCTCTCCATGCGGCTTGTCAAGAAGGACAACTGGAAGCAGCAGAATTTCTTGTCTTAGAATGCAATGCTGATTGCATGCAGAAGGATTTTAAACATCATGTTAGTTCTCTCCACTTGGCTGCTAATAGTGGTCACTTACCTTTAGTTAAGTTTATCTGCTCTCAGCCTAGTACTCATTCTGATTGTGTTGACAAATATAATCGTACTCCACTCCACTATGCATGCCAGAGTAGTCATATGAATACAGTCAAGTACCTAGTTGAAGAAAGAGGTTGTAATGTTATGACTAAAGACCATAAAGGAGTCACTCCATTAGAGTTAGCTGTGATGGTGGGCAATATGGATATTGTTCAATTCCTTAGTTCACTTCCTTCAAGCAAGAAAGCAGCTGTTGATGAACCAGCTGTGAATAAGTCAGGTCAAACAGACCCACCTCTTCTCAGTGACTCAGAAACACTTGTCATCAATACCGTAGCAGCAAATGGTGACTTAGAAAGACTTAAAGTGTTGTTATCTTCAAGATCCTCTGCTGAAGTTCCTCGTGGCCCAAGGCAAGAAACTCCTTTACATCTAGCGGCTCATGCTGGTCATCTTGACATAGTCAAGTATCTTGTATCAGAGAAGAATTATCCCTTAAATATGGTAGATGATAATGGAGACACTCCACTTCACTGTGCAGCTTTGAGAAAACACGTCAAAATCATTCAATTTTTATTGCTGCAGAATGAGTGCAATTTATCTATTCAGGACAATAATGGCCGTACTGCAGTTCACTGTGCTTGTCAAGAAGGCTGCTTTGAAGCAATTCAATTCATGTTACAAAAAGATCCTCGGACTTGCGATTTAAAAGATTCTGAAGGGACTACTCCACTTCAGTTTGCTGCCTTCAATGGACATCTTTCATTAGTAAAGGCACTTGCTGCCTCACCTGAAGTCAATGTTGATGCCTCAGATAATGATGGAAGAACCTCTCTTCACTGCGTCAGTCAACAGGGTCATGTTGACGTAGCTGAATTCCTTGTGAAAGAATGCAAAGTTGATCCAATGGCAGTAGATTTAAAACACAAAGTCACACCTCTTCACTTAGCTGCCAACAATGGCCATCTTGAGATTGTCCGTTTAATCTCCTCACATCCTCAGTGCATTGTTGATAAGAAAGATAAATATGGTCGTACCAGCCTTCATTATGCTTGTCAGAGTGGACATGGAGACATTGTGAAATTCTTAATTGATGAAGCTGATAGTGACCCACATCGAGAAGATGACAAGGGAATGACACCTGTCCAACTTGCAAAAAGTATTATGGACCCAAGTGTGATCCAAGTTCTTAAAGAACGAAATCTTATTGATGGCCTTCCTGCTTTTCCTGCTTCAAGCAGTGGAGATGAGAATAATAACAACGACAATTCATCGGGAATTAATCAGTTAGTACAGCTGAGAGATTCCATGCAACACTTACGAACACAACTTCAAGACTCTCTATTGAAAGAAGTTGGTACAACTCCATTACATTTGCAAACCTTTCGAGGAGACTTGCAGAAACTCAAAGAGACTATTTCATTGAAACCTGACATGATTTACAATAAAGGTCCAATTGGGGAGACTATCCTCCACATTGCATGCTCCATGGGTCACTCTGACATAGTCAGATATTTAGTGAATGAACACAAATTTGACTTGAACAGTCAAGATAATGATGGCCATACCCCTCTGCATGCCTCAGCTCACGAGGGTTATGCTGACATTGTACGTTTCCTGGCCAATCAGCCAGGCTGCAATATGCAGATACAAGATAAACATGGACGTTTGCCTCTGCACTATGCTAGTCAAAATGGCCACCTTGCTGTTGTTGAAGTGCTTGTTGTTGAGAAGCATTGTCCAGTAATGTCTGAAGACAATAATAAAATTACAGCTGTAGGGCTTGCTGCTGAAACTGGTCAATTGGACATCCTTAAAGTTCTTGTGAAGAATGGAGGGGATCCTAACCACTTAGATAAACATGGGCGAACAGCTCTGCACTATGCTTGCCAACTGAAAACTGTAGAAATGGTAGAGTTCCTTATTTCAGAATATGGTATGAGCACTTACAGTACAGCTGATCAAGTAAACACAGTTACACCACTTCATTTAGCAGCTGAAAATGGTAACGTGGACATTGTCAAGTTGCTTTGTAGCCAGCAAGGGTGTCTACCAGAGTTGCCTGACAAAAATGGACGGACTCCTCTGCATTTTGCTTGTCAAGAGGGCCACATTGAAGTTGTCAAGTATCTTACCACAGAACACAAATCCAATCCACTTAAAGATGACCCTAATGGCATATCACCTTTGGACTTATCACTTGTGAAGGGATATACCAACATTACCAATTTCCTCCGCCAAGAAGTTAGTGACCGTGGTGACAATATCACTGATAATAACAACGTCAAAAAGTTCTCATCATTGTCTGGAAGGGAAATGAAAAGCTTGCCAATGAGATTTATGACAATTCAAGGACGTTTGGATGAGTTAAAAGCAATTTTGGAAGGTATTGATGACAAAAATGTAGTTTTAGCTCCTGGTATTCAAGGGGAGACACTTCTTCATAATGCAAGTTTTGCTGGCCATTTGGAAGTAGTAAAATATTTGGTACTGGAGTGTCCATGTAATATCAATGCACAAGATGAGGATGGTCATACTCCATTGCATAATGCTGCTCATGAAGGACATAATGATGTGGTCAAATTTATTCTGTCACTTAACGAGTGTAATCCCGATGCTTCTGACAAACAAGGTCGCACACCACTTCATTATGCTGCTCAGAATGGTCACTATAAAGCTGTTGAGCTCCTTGTTGAAAATGGCAGGTGTAATAGTAACCCTGTTGACAATAACCTCGTCACACCTATTCACTTAGCAGCTTTTAGCGGTTTCTTTGAGATTATGAAGTTTCTATGTCAACAACCTAACACAGATCTTATGGCACTAGATGCCAAAGGACGGACACCTCTCCATTGTGCTAGCCAGGAAGGCAAAATAAAGATTGTACGTTATCTTGTTACTGAACACAATGTAGACATCAACTTTCAAGAGAAAGCTCACAATGTCACAGCTCTTCATCTTGCTGCAAATAGTGGCCACTTTGAAGTTGTCGAGTTCTTATGTGCTCAAAATGGCTGTGAGGCTGATGTATGTGACAAACATGGTCGTACACCTCTCCATTATGCTTGTACTGAGGGATATTTCAACATTGTTAAACACTTGGTGACAGCTAAAGGTTGTGATCCCTCAAAAGAGGACAACATCAGTATATCTCCTTTTGAAATAGCACTCTTAAAAGAGCACACTGCTGTTGTGGACTATCTCAAACAATTTGTGAAATCAGAGGGGGAAGTCAGCAAACATGAAGAAATTATTAAACGAGGGAATGCCTGGGTTCAATCCACATTACAAAACCAACCTGAGAACTTTCAATTACGTCGCTATGGTATAGAAGGTAACTTCTCTGAGTTGCGTAAAACTTTGTCTCCAATGGAACCCAGCAAAAGGCGAGAGTTAGTCAACTCTAAGGGACCTAATGGTGAGACGGTACTTCACAATGTTGCATTAGCTGGCCACATAGAAGTTGCAAAATATTTAGTTGAAGAGTGCCAAAATGATGTCAATGCTCAAGATGAAGAAGGCCATTCACCAGTTCACAATGCTGCTTACAATGGCCATGCTTTACTTGTAAAGTTTTTAGCTTCTAAACCTGGTTGTAAGACAGATTTAACTGATAAAAATGGCCGCTCTCCTCTTCATTATGCTTGCCAAAATGGTCACTTTGAGGCAGCGAAGGTGTTAGTATCAGAATGTAAAGCAGATCCTATGAGGAAAGATAGAAGTCTTATCACTCCTTTGCAACTGGCTGTGTCTAATGGAAGAATGGATATTGTTAAATATTTGGAAGAGAACCATGGACCATTAGGTTTTAATCATGCTGATGATGATCGACGCACTCCATTACACTATGCCTGTCAGAATGGACATACTGAATTAGTCAAGTACCTCCTTTTGGAGAAGGATTGTGATATCAATGCTGAAGATGAAAGAAAAATCACTCCAGCTCATCTTGCTGTTGAAGCTGGCCACTTAGAAATTGTAGAATTTATTTCAAAACTTGGAAAAGCTAATTTTAATCATCGAGACAAGTATCGACGAACTCCTTTACATTATGCATGTCAAAATGGCTACTATGAAGTTGTCTGCCATTTAGTAGAAAAGCACCAATGTGATCCAATGGCTAAAGACAGCAGTGGAGTCACTCCACTACAGTTAGTTGGTGAGTGTGGGTATGTGAAAATTTTGAAGTTTCTAGCTGGAAGAAATGAATGTGATCTCAATTCTACTGATCACCATGGACGCTCAATACTTCACAATGTATGTCAAAATGGCTACCTTGATCTTATGCGCTTTCTAATAGAGGAACACAGTGGAGATATTAATCAGCCAGACAATAGAGGAGTGACTCCTTTTCAGTTAGCTTCTGAGTGTGGTCATTTGGATATAATAAAGCACTTGGTTTCCTTCCCAGCTCTTCAACCAGATCATGTTGATAGCAACGGTCGTACAGCACTACATTGTGCCAGTCAAGGTGGGCACTTTGAAATTGTCAAAATTTTAGTAGGTGAACTTGGTTGTGATTTTAAAAGGAAAGATTCCACAGATGAAGTGACTCCGATTCATTTAGCTGCTGGTAAGGGTCATGTACAAATCCTTCAGTATTTCTCTTCCATAGAGTACTGTGATATGGAAGCTAAGACTGGAAATGGAAGAACCCCACTTCACATCTGTTGTCAATATGGACATTTGTCTGTTGCCAAATATCTTCTTGATGAACTTGACTGCGACCCTATGGTCCAAGATGTTAAAAATATCACTCCTATTCATTTAGCTGCCTTCAATGGTCACTTAGAAATTCTGAAGTACATAGCAAGCAAACCCAATGTCGATATTCATTGTGTTGACAGTGATGGTCGAAATGCACTCCATTGCTCTGCTCAAGAGGGCCATCTTGAAATCGTCACTTACCTGGTGTCCGAATGTCACTTTCAGCCAACGAAAAAAGATATAACTCATGATGTGACTGCTCTTCATCTTGCTGCAGCTGCCGGTCATGTTGATATCATTAAATTCTTTGGTTCACAACCTGGTTGCAATATGGATATCACTGAGAAACATGGTCGCTCTCCTTTACACTATGCCTGCCAAGAGGGTCACTTGGAAGTAGTGAAGTACTTAGTCAATGAGCACAATTGTGATAAAGAAAGATCAGATGACAAAACAGTTACACCAATGCACTTAGCTATGATGAGTGGAAACATTGATGTCTTTGCATTTCTGTCTGGTGAAGAGGTGGAACTACCTTTTCCAGTAAGTAGTTTGAATATTCTGTTTATTTAATTATCACATATATTTTATAGATACCAGGTCTTGGTCTGCCTGGTCTTGGACTACCTGGTCTTGGTCTCCCAGGTCTTGGTCTCCCACATATGCCTGGTCTTGATCTCCCAGGCCTTGGTGGTCTCCTTGGTCTCGATCTATTACAAGGTCTTGGTATGCCTGGTCGTGGTGGCATGCCTGGTCGTGGTGGTATGCCTGGTCGTGGCGGTATGCCTGGTCGTGGCGGTATGCCTGGTCGTGGCGGTATGCCTGGTCGTGGCGGTATGCCTGGTCGTGGCGGTATGCGTGGTCGTCGTTTTCAAAACAATGCCAATGCAAATTTAAATGCTAATGAGAGGAATCGAAGGTACAATAACACACTAACAACATGATAGATTAACTTAGCTTATTGGCTGAATAAAATAGCAGCTTTACAAGGCCTAGGATAGACACAAGTCTCAAAAACAAAGCTAACTTAGAACATAAAAGACATTATTATAAGTACAAGAGTTTATAGAAAAGATTCCATAAGTCTATAGCTAACATAATGTATAATAATTGTACTCACAAATAAATATAAATTTTGTAACATTATTCATTGTGTGGATGTATAATATAATTTTTTTTTTAAAGGCAAAACCAACTTGAAGAAGATATGCCAGATTGTTTAATGCAGTAACTGTGTTTGACTGTCTATATTATCCTGTCCATTAAATGCTTAAAGCTATCTTAGTGTTAATTTGCTACATCTCTTGTTTTTGAGTATAAAAACTTGACAATTACTTGTTATGTTGTGTTGTGTTGCTGACATTTACATTATAAAAGAGTTTATTACTATTTATATATAAACTGTATATTGTGATTGGAAATTGATTGCTAATTTTTCACTTTTTTGAAAATAATAACTTAAAATTATAAAATGAGTCTAAAATTAAAGTTACGTACAGTAACCATTAATACTTAATTTTAAAATGTAAAACATTAGTGCTCTCAATTGTCTCAGTGAAGTTTTGGTGATCTGAATTTGAGTGAAGTGTTTTGGTTTACTGATACTGTTCACTTTGTTTTAAAGATGTAATGACTCTTTGATAAATTATTTTAAGCAGTAACTATACATTTTTAATTCCAAATAAAATAATATCAATTAATTATAGTGACTTGATGATTGATAACAGATTAGTTTTCAAGTGAACTAAATAATAAAGAAAATATCATTATATTCTCTTCTGGTTAAACATAATATATAATATACAGATGATATAGACTATATAGAGCTGATCATTTTGTGTTAAAGTCTGGATTGTTGTCAGAATCTGAATCATCAGATAACACTCGCTTTAAAAAGAGTTAAGAAATAAATACATAACAATAGTGATAACCTATAATATAGATTGTATTATAACTATTAATACTAACAATAGTGAAAACCTATAATATAGATTGTATTATAACTATTAATACTAACTGTACAATGTACATAGAGTTACTATAATACTATAAATGTCATATAACACACACACACACACACACACAGGGTTTCATACAAGAAGTTGGTCAAAGAGGGGGAGGGCAAATTTAGAGTGTAGGTTTACTATTCTACCTCAAATATTTTCAAGGGGAGGCAACAAAGTTCTAAGGTGTTAAAGTTTCTCTCCCTAAATAAACCCTATACATTAGACTTCAAAGGTGTATTAGTAACATGTTAGTAGTTATGATTCACTTCTATTACCAACAGTAATGGCAATTGTCTAGTTAAGTTTTCCCAGCCACACACTTCATATTCGACTATAATTATATCCTTATCATACTCAATTATAACACATTATCATTGATGATTTAAGGATACAGCTCTTTTCTTTTTAATTGATTTTGTCTCGTTGCTCTTATGTTTTTTACTACGAGACCCAGTACTATTACTAGAACTGGTAGATGAGGCACGTGAACGACTTCTACGTTGACGAGATGTTGTACTAGAAAGGGTCTCAGGAAGAACAGAAACAAGACTAGATAAACTCTATAAATAGAACACCAGATCAACAAGTGATAAATACTATGTAAGATTATTGACCTCTTGTTGTTGAGGTTCGTTAGGTTCTTGGGGTGGTACTATAGGAACAGTGGGTGGGGCATTTCCTCCTCCTGTTCCTACTGCTCCAGTTTCTATGTCTTCATCTTCATCTTCTCCTTCAAAAGGATCCAACCGGTTCATAAGTCGTTTGAACTATTGAAGAGGAATAATTATTGAGTCTCTCCCTCTCTCCCTTACATGCATGTATAGCTTTAAACATTCCTCTTTTCCATGTTGTGTTCTCTTCCCTAAGACCTCTTTCTCTACTTCAGTGATTACTATTACAGGATCATATGATAAACCTTGACGTCGTGATACAGCTTTATCCCATGCCTTGTTGTTTTCATTGGGAGTATACTCCTGACATTTCCTGTAAATAGGAAGTTAGATTATCATAAATGAATATCTAAAGGAAGTACTGAAAGATGCTTGCTAATATTATTATAATAATCAGATACCTATTGTTATTCAAGAGGATGGGAAAATCCCAGGTTTATTCAACCTTACTTCTTGATGTATTTAATTCTTACTTTTTAGTACTGTACTACTTTGTGTCTATGCTGGGAAGTTCAATTTTGTTCACATAATAAGCCTTTTTAAACACACCTTTGTTATCATATATGTGGTAAATTGGTGGAGCTTATAAACCTAAAGTTGATGTAGCTGGTATGGTTATCATACCACAAGCAGCCCATGAATTGATAATCACTGTAGTACAGAATACTTATATAGCAGTTATATTACACTGATCAAGACCTATGATCATAGTTATACTTAACCTTTAACATCCAAACAGTTTTTGAAGTAATTTGCACGAGAAGAGAATTATTGCATTATCATCAAGTGTCTTTCTTAGGTTTGATATTTTCTTGTTTTTGATAACATAACAAAGAATGTCATTTAAATAGAAGGATACCAAAATTAAAGACATCCAAGGCTAAAAATTAGTATGTTATTGTTATTCAAGAGGATTGGAAAATCCCAGGTTTATTCCACCTTACTTCTTGATGTATTTAATACTTACTTTTCACTCAAATTGAATGTCTGTCTTAAATGTTGCTTTAGAATCAACAGTAGAATGCAGCCAAGAGAAGAACGACAACATTCATTTAACTGTAACAGATTATAGCTCTGTTGTGCTAAAATAACAGATATATAATACTGATAGTAATATATACATAGTAATATTACTATATTATACATTCCTTACATAGTTGTACATGCTAATATTAATATTTTTACATTCCTTACATAGTTTTACATACTAACATTAATATATTCTACATTCCTTACATAGTTTTACATACTAACATTAATATATTCTACATTCCTTACATAGTTTTACATACTAATATTAATATATTCTACATTCCTTACATAGTTTTACATACTTATTAATATATTCTACATTCCTTACATAGTTTTACATACTAATGTTAATATATATTCTACATTCCTTACATAGTTTCTCAATATCATCATCCTCTTCATCATCAGCTGCAGCTAGTCCTGTTTTACCAAGAGCCTACATAGAAGTAAGAATTCCATTAGTACAATGGTCAATACAAACAAAATATAATGAATTATTCATTATAATATGGGCTCCAATATTGCTGGAATTTTGTTGTCAATTTATATCAGCATCTATTCTTAAAAATGACAAGAATCAAAACACAACACACAATATTCTAATAATTGACAAAAAGAATAACGATCACATTTAATTGTACATGTGTTGTTGATGTACATGTATAGATCTATGTAAGATAACACAAAAAGTGTGATAGAGTTCATCATCAAGTTTCAAAATAGTCTATGTTGTATTACAGTGAGTTTGTAATAAATCACTGTCTTCACCTAATCTTGCCCAAGAGAATAAACTGCTTCAAAGAAATCAGCTACAATTGCCTTTGGAACATTCAAACCTTTTAAACGAACTCCTTGTCCCGTGAAATCAGGCAACTCAGTTTTACAATAAAAAGCAAAGGATTCACAATTGTTGTCATATGCACTGTAGTCATCCCACATGTGTGGATTATTAAGATAATATTTGGCAGTAGAAATCACGTCTGCTGCAGGCCTACTTTTGATACAATGAGAACTTTCACTTTTCTTCAGAACTTTGAGTAAGAAAGGCTCATCATATGAAACTAAACGAAGCTGGTTTCCATCTAAAAATGAAGATAAAGAGCATGACCTTATCGTGGCTGAACTTCTGCATTTTGTCCCTCCAGGTGGTGCATCAAAGTGTATTACTTCACAATCTCGTTCACCAATATAGATACCATGATGGCTATAACACAACAAAGGTGGTACACCCCTGTAGGAATAGATATGATCTCCTGGCTTAAGATCCCTTTTTCTTACATCATGAAAAATCAGCCCTGCTCGCTGAGATGAGTCATCACGAGTTTGATTATTCCCCATTATCAAGACAGCAAATGACTGACAAGCTTATTAACAGTAAAATTTATACAAAGTGACACAGGGAGGGACCACTCCTACCTACTCCTTCCTGTCATTACAGACTATAATTATATTACTATTTTACTCTAAACACAATTAAGACATCGGATGTTTTGTCTGAGAAGAGAAGTAAGCTTAAAACATTGAAGTCAGAAAGATACACCCAAACACTCAGCATCAGTGAAGCTTACTATCATTACTATTATAACAATATAGTTCTTTGAACAAACCATACATTAGAAAGATACATCCAAAGATTTACACAGATGAATGTATCCTTCCAATACATAACATTAATAGAGAAATAATGAAGTACTTGTATATAAGTGACCTACCTCTCTAAAGGCTTGCAATATACTAGCTCCAGTAACAGAGAGTGTGAGATCAATATTATGAAGTACAAACAATGGCTCCTCAAATACCAGGTAAGGAAAAGTCACCAAATTATCCGCTAAGAATAACAACATTCCTAGTGTGTGTTGATCATATTCTTCAAATGGTCGTAGTATTGTTTTAAGGAACGCACGTCTCTGTGGTTTACTGGATCTTACTAGTGTATATAAATGAGCTAATAGACTGTTTGGTGGACTACCACCATTTTGTTCAGAGAAACCTCGAGGGACAGACTATAAGGAAACAATCATTATAATACATATATATATATAATGTTATTAGTGGTACTTACAGCTGATAATAGTTGTTGGAACTGATAGGCCCTCTTGAGTCCAGTTGTCAGATGAGTCTATGAATAAAGCATACATATAAAAACTCCATATATATTATGTACATGTTGTATATATGGACAAACATTCTGTACATACAATATACACACACTCTAAAGTGTTTTTTTATCAACCGATTTGTGACATGTATGAGAGAGCATTGTGGCAATGCAAACTTCATTATGAAATTGTCAAATTACTCATTTCTTAAAATAATTGTTTACAAGAGTACGGAACTTGTGAGTAGTTCCCATGTAGTTTGGACACCAGAGCCATCCCTCCATTAACATTACAAAGAACAAATGATGAGTAGTTCCCATGTAGTTTGGACAGCAGAGTAATACACTCATTTAAATTACAAATTATTAGTTGATTGAAGTAACTTGTTAATTTAATATATACATTTGTAAGTCTATTAGTGAATACCATACAATGAAATATTAAGTGATCTCCTTTACCTGCATAAACCCTCCAAATCTACTGCTATATTCTGACAATTGTTGTTCAGCTTTTAAACGTATTTGTTGTTCAGAGTCAGTACTCAATGTAATAAGATGAGGTACACATTGACCAGGATGTACTAGACCTTGTCTTAATATCAGTAAAATAGTCTGTGTAGCTGAGAGACGAACTTGAACCTCTGTTGTATAATACGTCTCCAATATGGAAGGTAAATACATTTGAGCTATATTACTGCTAACACTGGAATAAGAAAAAGTAAGTATCATAAAGTGTCAGTCTGTCTGTTGTTCAACCATCTATCTATTCAATTCCCTCATTCATTACCTGGAGTGCTGGTCTCCTAGTTCCATTAAATTATCTGATTCTTCCTTTTTTCCTAACATCAACAAACTCATAGTATTATTCTTTATAGTAACTATAACTTACTATTAGCATCTGCTTCCTTTAATGTTGACTCTAACTCCATCAAATGTGTTTGAAGATTCTTTATCACCTAAGAGAATACAATACATGCCACAAATCACAAGTACATGTTAAAGTGACACAGTTAGCCTACACCTGCTATCTTCCATACTACTGTAGTCATTTCATACCTGGCACTTCATCTTTAGTGAGGCCTCAGGAGAAAGGTAAGAAAAATAAAGATCTTTAGCTTCTTTATGTAACATCATTTCAGGATATCGTACACAATGGAATCCTTTAATAAAAGAGAGAGAGAGACAATAGTTATCGCTCTATCTGATCTTTATCTTACCTAATCCAATTAACGCTTTAATTTGGACCTCTTCATCTTCATGTCTGCTAAAAAACACTAACAGTGAGTATACTCTCTCACTCATAGGAACACCCTATAAGAAATAACAATATACAGAGAGATGAAGACAGTCATTCACTCCATTACAACATGTACTTAGTCCTACAACACTCATACTGTATGGCAATAGAGCATTCATATCTATATATTGTATTATGTACCTTGGTTTCTGATGAGATGGTATCCATATCAAAGTGTTTACAGAACAAACCCACAGTAAACAGAGAACGTAATACTGATGGTTTGACTGACGCTAATTGTGGACTTTTAGGATCATTTCTATGTAGTAATTGTACCTTCTCAAGATAGGCTATTAAAAGCAATAAAATCATAAACTCCACCCACTAATAATGTCATTATTGACTCACTATAGAACTTTGTATAACAATCATTAACTAGTTTATAATTCTTGGAAACTTTATTGACAACAACAGCTAAACATGCAACACAACTTTGTACTATCTGCAACAACAAACAGAAAACAACAATACATATAATAAATTTATACATTTATTTACTATCTAGATGTATTCTAGTGCTTACCATAGGTCCTTGTTTCATGATTAACTTGACTAGATCTTCTTCTAAAGAGTTTAAGAAAGTCTCTGTAGGTCTTGTTAACAGAGGTACTACAACTTCCAATATACGGGCCACATAATGCACCATAAAGATATCCTCTTGAGACTACATGTAATAGACTGTACATGTACATGTATATGTGTGGTTTAACTTACACTGCATTGAGATGAAAGATAAGGTTGTAAGGTTTTGGCATGGTGAATAAGAAAAGAAGGTCGTATTTTTGAAAAGAGAAATAGAGTAGTTATACAATCGACAAGACAACGTGAAGTCTTTTGTTCTGTGAACACAAGGAACAAGAAATACAACTTAGTCAATACACACTACATATTTACACACATTTATGTAATACAATTTTACCTGATGCTTCATCTAAGGAGAGTACTCTTTCCATCAAGGAGTCTACCATATGTTGACACACTTCTAACACAGACTTGCTGGTTTCTTCATTTTTCAATAACTACAAAAGGGAACAGTATATTAATATACAAGAGAGTAGTCTTTGATGGTACCTGCTGTAAAAGTTGTTCAAAACACTCTTGTTCATTGACAGACTTAGACACCTAGCACATCAAATAAACAAATTACAAGTAAAGTATTATCATAAAAACTGCCCCTGTAATTATAGCCCAATTTTATCATTAACCCATAGGGGCTTATTATTATCTATTAGTATATTATTGAGGGGCTTACCACTTCAGTCACATGACTAACACGTTTCATTAGTTGCTGTCTCGGATCAACAGTAGGTAAAGTAAACCACAATTGTTGAAATATACTGGTTACTAATTGCTAGAAAATAATGGAGAACAAAATAACAACATTATTATTATTGATATTGAGCTACACAAAAGTGTCAATAATTTAGTCTTAATCTAAAGACTCAGCAGTTTCCTATTGTCTATTGTATGCACACACAATAATAATGTATTAAGCAACTTACCATCTAAACCATACACTACAACATATTACCACCATACAAAATAGAGTGATATGTACATATGTATATCTATATATGTAATATTACTGGTCTCCTATTTTACCTTGATGCCTTCTTCATCATTAATACGACGAATCATCTTCACACAAATCTCTGTGATTTTATCAAACTCAGGTTGATTAACACAAATATCTTTTAATATTTTAATAACTCTCTTACGTACACTAACCCCAGTATCCTAAACAACAGAATATAATAAATTGTCATTATTATATCACTAATTCAATACCAATATTCTCTCTAATAACATTTGATAGTATTGTGGAGTCAGATCAGGTTGGATCAATACAAACCGACCCACTAAATCCACAGCAGCTTCACGCATTAATGTTGAGGAGTCAGAGAACCGATAATGAACAGCTCGCTGCAACTCAGGCTAGAGAGAAAAATAAAATCAATTTAAATGATATTGTAATTACCCTGGAGAGAATATTAGGGTCAGCAGCAACTATAGTAGACAAGGCCTTCATGGCTCTGGTTCTGACATGTACTGCTGGTTCATTTAACACTCTAAGCAGCTAAAAACAATAAAAATAACACACACAAGTTATATCTGTAGTATATTACAGTAGATTACATTATATTGGACTATATTACATTACATTATACTATATTATACTATATTACATTATATTACATTATATTACACTATATTACATTATACCACACTATATTATACTATATTAGATTATATTACATTATACTACACTATATTACACTATATTACATTAACTATACTGTACTCAGTATGTTATAGCTTACATGTTGGAGGTATATATCAAAGCTTTTACTTAGTGTTCTTTCAGATGCCAAGTATCGTGTTACTAGTGCAGCTTTTCTGTCATCAAGGATACCACCTAATGATCTATACAAAGTAGTATAATATAAAACATGTTATAGTACATGTGTATGTAGACTGACCCTACTTTTGAAGATGACATAGGTTGTAATAGTGATACTAGAAAATCTTTAGTTAGTTCAGCATGATGTACTGCTTGAGTTGTAGGATCTAATACTGTTCTATTTTCATTTGTAATATCATCAAACATCAGTGAATCAGGTAAACAATCAGGAGATGAGGCAGTTGTAGATTGAAGTGTTTTCTCCAGTTCAACCTGGTTCTCACGTAGCCATTGACCCAGATAGAAATCTTTAGCATACTGTGAGAAAAGAGATGCTGATTATTGTGTGTGTGAGTGTGTGTGTGTAAGAGAGAGAGAGAGAGAGAGAGAGAAACAGAGAGAGGGAGGGAGGGAAAACTTACTGCATAAGATGGATCAGCTTTACTACGACTAGTAAGAAAAGCAATCAGAGTCTTTCTTAAATGACGAGCATTCTCAGAGAAAGCATCCTACAGTAGACAATAGTGCATACAATGGAAACAATAGATTAATGTACCATCTTGTCTAGTTCAGTTGGAGAGGGAAGAGGAGAGATATTATCAAGTTTATTCTGCATTACCTGAGAGATACACAAAATAAATACATAAATCATAGTACATTACTTCTGATAAAATATCAATGAGTTCTTCATGGTTTTCTTTAACAGACGAGATAGCATCCTTCCTTAGTCTGGCAGCAATAACCCCTAAATGATCCAATGATGTTAACCTCAATTGTTGCTCATTACTACGATTACTAAAAGCTTGGACCTATACAATAGTAAAATAAAGTTTTTTATAAATAAAGTATTTCTTACCAGAAGTACACCCAGGAGTGTCAGGAGCACTTCAGATGAAGGCCATTCTGGTAGGCTAAGTGTGGTCAATAGATCCTGAACAAAGTTATCAAACAGAGGTCGGAAATCGTCCTCTTCCTTACCACTACAACATCTAAAGAGAGATACAATGTACGTGTACAATTAATAATATGGATATAAAGTTATTTACTTTTTTAAGAAAGTTGAGAGGAAGTTTGAGCCAGTTCTCAAAGCTAGTTCATAGCTACTTATCATAGATACATCAACAGCAATATCAACCTGAGTATTGTGGATGTAGAAATAAATAATATTTCGTTACCAACCTTTGACTTGTTTGTATTGGTCTCATTCTCAGGACTGGTATTGGTTTTAGTCTCTGTATTGGGTACCAGTACCATACATTGAACCAACTGTAATATAAGAGCAGTAACCATTTGGATACTCTGACCATTGGATAATCTGAAATTAAACAACGCAACTGTCCACATATACTTCATTAAAAGTAAAATAATAACATAAAAAGTACTGCATGTTATTAATACCCATAGCAAAAGGAGAAAAAGACAACAAATGTATAAGCAAAAAGAAAAACTCCGTGGCGGGGAATCGAACCCCGGTCTCCTGCGTGACAGGCAGGGATACTCACCACTATACTACCACGGATTGCTGATAACCAATGGCTAACAATAGTGGAAGCATCAAAACCCACCTAAAACTCCTTAGGTTTCTTTTTGTGGTTGGAAGCCTTGCTAAAGAAGCAAAGATGTCTTCTAAAATTAGTTCTCTGTGTTTCTCATAACGTGAAAATATCTAAATAAAAATATCATCAATGTTGTGTGGAAGTTATTACAACTTACGGTCCGAACTAACTTCAGTGCACTAAGTTGTAAAGTACTAACGTTTTCAACAAAGAAAGGAAAGACCCCTAAACCAGATAACTATAGAAGAACATCACAACATCAATAGAATCATTATAAACTAGACTATTATAAAATGAACATCATAGTATAGAGTCAATAAGGTGGTGGTTGTTCAGACAACTCTAGATATTGAACATTATTTATTATTATAATTTCAATATGGACAAATAATTTACTAAAATAGGTTAATAATTTGTATAAAAATACCATTAATTGTAATAATATATAATGTATTTATTATTGTCCTAGTTACCTTTAATATAGTGATATCAGTTAATGATTGAGTCTGTAACAGTTGTGATAGTGTATCTATTACTTCAACCATACGATGATAAACAGCCATTATGGCCTTGTTAGTAGTACTAGATGTATAGCGACGTTTCTGCCGTGGTAATGCACCACTCTCTACAGAACATAGCATAAAAGAAACTGGATAATCAAATTACGCCATCAGTGCTAAAAGTCTAGTAATCAGATGTATAATTACACCAAAAATTATGATTAAAATTAAACTTTGGTTATAAATTTCTTCATAATGTGAACCTCATAGCAACATGATTAACCAAAAAAATCTCCGTGGCGGGGAATCGAACCCCGGTCTCCTGCGTGACAAGCAGGAATACTCACCACTATACTACCACGGACTAGTTGCTACAACCAAGCAAACAACATGAGACAAACCAAAGTACATTGTAACAACACAATACTGCAACAACTATTCACAATAGAATACATAAGATTTACTACATTTAATGTAATGCAGTATTATTGACAATACAGTATTATATATAACCTTTAGTTTCAGTACGATAAACTGGATCAAATTCGGGATAGATATTGTTTTCCAAATGATATTTTGTATGTGAGATAAGTTGATCAATTGATTCTTCTAATTGGACGTGGGAGGGGATACGAGGAGCTGTTGTAATATGTAGAATAACAAGACCAGCATCAAGAGAACGAAGGATGCGTTCTCTGGCTAATTCACGCCACGCCTTAGGATCCATCTCATCCTAAAAATAAGAAAAAAAGAGTGCTATACCTCGTCATTCTACCTGTCCATCCATCCGTCTATTCAATTGTCTATCAATTTATCTATACATCCATTTAATCATCCATCCATCCATTTCAACTTACAGATACAGCTGACATCAGTAAAGACGCTGTATCAAGTACATGCTTGTCCATAACAGATATCACTTTTACTAGTATATCAGTATGAACCTAAATAGACCAGTAATATAATACTATATATATATATATTGTAGTACCTCGTGTAAATATCCAAGTTGTTTAAGTCTCACTGTCTCTGATAATAATTGTGATATAGAGTGTTTACTGAGAAGGTCATCTGATAGAGATATGTCATGTGACATGATCAGTAACAGAGCATTACCTGAGTCAGTATGATCAATATATTCTAAAATACTCTCAATGATTTGTGTGAATCTTTGAACATGAATTAAGTGAGATGGATCTGAAATGAGAGAACAGTGTATATGTACTGTACTATATGATGAATTAATGTGAATAGATATCAATGAGTGTTATGACAACTATTTAACACTTCTACTAGACTGACCTTGATGATGATGATGATGTTTATGTTTCTTTTTCTTTTTTTCTTTCTTATGAGGTACTATTTGATCCTCAGCATTAGGATCCATAACAAATCCACTATGTATTGATCTATCACTATTAACATTACCACCACTAAATGATCTATTGGGGTAACCGTAACCATGGAGACCAGACCTCTCAATGGTGGATACATACCTTGGATCATGCTGGTGGGGATATGACGGAGTGTACGGAGATAAGAGAGAAGGAGGATTAGGGCCAGAGAGTTTTCTCCTAGGAATACTGACAGTCATTGTATTAGAATGAATATCACTATCAGAAGAACCTATGTACAAGAGAAAACCTCACACACCCCTACCCAAGATATATATATATATGTCTCTATATGTACATGTACATGTATTCAATGATATTCATTGATCTTACCTTTAGACGATAGCCTTCGTTTGCTACCTTTTTTACTTGAAGATTTTGGAGGTTTAGAGGGTGGAGTAATCAATTTTTTCTTAATTGATACAATTAATGAGTCTGATTTAGATTTTCTTTTGCGCTGTTTCTTCTTCAAGGGTCCACCAGAGCTTGGAGATAATTCTCGTGGTCTTTTTGTACCTAAAGTGGTTGTGCCTGATATCTCACGAAGTACAGATCGAACAGAACTACTCGGCTTTTTCTCATTAGTTGAGGGAGATGAGTAAAATGAAATATCTGAAAATTATAACGACAAACAGCAATGTTGATCAGTCATTTCATCCATTCATCCATCCTTCCACAATCCATGCATCCATTCATCCATCCATAGAACTATTTATTATAACTTTACCTTGCTGACCAAATGGAGATGACTCAGGTAGGAATTGAAATGAACTCTCCTTTTTAGGAGTAGCATTATACTGATCTACAATATACAGAACAGATATTACGTATATGATCATACAACTAACTATATGATGGTCTATCGTTATTAAGGTTAATTTCTTACTGATATCAACTTTTTGTATGTGTATTTTAGGATGTGGTAAGCCAGTCTTTAAAAGGTTCTTTATTAATACAGGTGAGGTGACATCAGGGCGATAGCCTTGTTTGGGTGGGGTAACTTTGAGTTTACTAAGTGAGATAATAGTATGTGTAAATGAACTGAGCCCCATATGATAAATGGGTATAAGTATGTATGTGTAAATGAACTGAACCCCATATGATAAATGGGTATAAGTATGTATATGTAAATGAATTGAGCCCCATATGATAAATGGGTATAAGTATGTATGTGTAAATGAATTGAACCCCATATGATAAATGGGTATAAGTATGTATGTGTAAATGAACTGAGACCCATATGATAAATGGGTATAAGTATGTATGTGTAAATGAACTGAGCCCCATATGATAAATGGGTATAAGTATCAATTATTACAAGAATAACTGTTATTAATGCAAAGACTGTTATTATAACTAAAATATATTTAGAAAACGTTATAGTAAACTTGTGGCATAGTATGTTAATAATATATATACATGTATAATGTGTGTGTAGTACATATTTCTTTACAGAAAGCTGGTGTCCACTGAAGAGAGTGCCTTTGTAATCTGCGTGTACAATTGAGGGTCTGTACTGTTCAATAATCTTCTGCTTTCATTCCTCAACTCTCCCTGACCTATGACAGTGGCTTCCAATGGAGTAGGGAGATAAGTTGGCAACGGTAAATCTGGAAGTACTAGAAAAAACAAAACAAAAATAACAAAAAATTAGCAATAATAAAAATAAGACATTAATGAAGTCTTGTATTATTAACTTACTGTCTGCCAGCAGACCTACACCAGCCAAAGAAGGATAGTAATCCTTGTTAGCTGCAGAGATGGAGTTACTATGCATTTCTAATTAAAGCCCATTTACTCCTATAGATTGCAGTATACTTATAAGCAAATCTTGTATAAGAGGAAACACGATTTCTCTGTCAGTTTTCCTCAAACAAGAACCTTTTTCAGTTGTTCTATTAAGTCTAGAGACAGCCTCTTACAACTTATATAAAGCCCGCCCCTATTTCCGTATTCTTCAAAGATATCTCCGGATTATTAACGCTTGTTCCACCCACGTGGACATAACCTACCCACGTGGTTGTATCAGCAAGTAGCTATGAGTATTTCCTTAAAATCGCCCATAGAACAGGTAGAAGAGTTACTGAAGACTTCCCCTCGATCCACAGATATTGTCTTCAGTTGTACCTCAGGAGGGCGTGGTCTACATATTCAGGCATGGGATCTCTCCAATAGAGCTGTCCTCAGAACATATCGCAGTGATACAGATGGAGAGGGATCATGTCTTTGTATGGCAGGACAGGATTACTTGTTATGTGGACTGAAGAATAAACCATTAATATATGTATGGAAGATTGAAAAAGTAAGTAATCATATATGTGGGCGGAGCTTCATGGAATACTGTACAGAAGGAGAACTGTATCCAAATTCCAAAATTTTATTTTTGAGGATTAAATTTATGAATTCTATTGAATCAATTTATAATAATAGGTATGGTAGTAAAGATAATTAAATTGAATCTGTTATTCTACCATTATTTAATAGCAAAGCAACAATTTTACTTCTCTATTGTAGGAGCAGGTCTATCTGCGTATAGCTTGTACAGGACTGATCACTACAATGATATGTGATTCATCAGGTACATATTGTATAGCTTCTATCAATGAAAAGATCAATATATGGGAGGTATGATCATTGATATGTACTTCCAAGTCATTGTGATATTGGTATAGGTTTGTACTGGGTATTTATTGGGTCAACTCTCTCGCCACTATCAATCTATTAGTGCTTTACATTTTGTTAATGAGGGGAGTGGCTATTTTATATCAGGGGGAAGAGACTGTTTAGCAATAATATGGAACCTAGGAAGGCAAGGAGAGAGGGAGAGAGAGAGAGAGATGGAGAGAGAGAGAGAGAGAGAGAGAGAGAGAGAGAGATTATAATATTATACCTGTTTATTTTAGTGTATTATCAGAACAAAGACTATCACACAGTAAAGAAGATCCTCACGCACCTAAAAGACTTACACACGACAATAAATCCACTATATTCCATACTTGGGCAGATCACAGTCTAACAGTTACCAGTATTACCAGTAATGGATGGGGGAATAACAGAAAAGTTGTTACAGCCTCTTTAGATCAAAGCTGTAAGGTATAGCCTTTATATTTATTACAATTGTTAAATCATCCATCTTTTAGCTCTATGATTTCACTACAGGGACATTACTATGTACATTTCTCTTCAATACACCATTATCTTGTATTTTACTCAGTACTAGTGGTTTGTGGTTGTATGTTGGAAGTATATCAGGTTCTATTACTGCCACTCCACTCTTCTTACCAGTTAAGTTAATATTTTAAATTAAATCTAAGTTTTTTTACAGTCACAGAAACAAGTTAATGAAGTATCAACACATAATAAGTTTGCAGTCCACATGAATGAACACACGTAAGTAATAACTTATATATTATCTGTTATATGAAATATTTATAACTAAACACAATATGCTACTTAGGAAACAATTATTGATGGAATGTTATACAGAGAGCTAGACATATTAATGCTGAGATTAAGTTTTCCATCTCCCTTTCTTATTCAGTAAACCTGTTACCTCACTGTCTCTATCATCATTTGGTAGTCACTTGGTATCATCATCAGAAGACTGTGTGTGTCATATATGGGACGTTAATAGTCATCAAAGAATTAGAACCATGCAACATAAAGGTAATAGTTATTATAAGAAATAGTAGTAACTATATTTTTGCTTACTCCTTTAATAGCACAAAATTTTTTCATCATAATGTACAATTTTTGCTTAAATATACCAGCTGTATTTTATTATTTAGGTCCTGTAGTATCTACCATTCTGCGTCCTGACTTATGGAGACTGACTCAATCTCCTTCTACTACTTACATTAGTACAATATTATTAAAACCATTTGAGAAATCACTCCATTACAAATGTGGTGATGTAATGAAACATACTGTACCACTGCTAACTAGACCTGTACATATGGTAAGAAAAGATTGATATATCTTTAACTTACTTTTCATAATCTCCTTCCATTAGCTACAAAGTGATGGTAAGTTGAGTTAATGTTGAACTATTTCTTTGAAAGTTTTTTTATAACAATGTATATTTTGTTAAACTTTAATATACTATTTGTTGTTTACATGTATTTTCTAATGTAGCTATACAAGAAATTGACAGACTGAGTGGAGAAGACATAAAAAGAGAGTTTTCTTTTCAACCTCAATGGATGCTGACTACAGATGATGTAAGACACTTAGAATATATAACAATCTCTCTCTCTCTCTCTCTCTCTCTCTCTCTCTCTCTCTCTCTCTCTCTCTCTCTCTCTCTCTCTCTCTCTCTCTCTCTCTCTCTCTCTCTCTCTCTCTCTCTCTCTCTCTCTCTCTCTCTCTCTCTCTCTCTCTCTCTCTCTCTCTCTCTCTCTCTCTCTCTCTCTCTCTCTCTCTCTCTCTCTCTCTCTCTCTCTCTCTCAGTCTACTACTGATCTTGAGGCTGAAGTGAGTTGTTTGAAGCAAGAATTGAGAGAGATGAAAGAAGTCCATAGAAGATTATATTCTTTTGTAATGGAACAATTACTAACACAAAATTCACATCAATAATATCACATAATGAGATTCATGGTCATAATTATTATTATTGTTGTAGTTATTAAAGGGTTAAAATAGTTCCTCGTCATGGGGCGAAGAAAGTCAAAAAGAAAGGCACCAACAAAGAAGAAAATGACTGGATCACTGGACTCTCAATTTACATGTCCATTCTGTAACCATGAAAAGTCATGTGAAGTTAAAATGTAAGTTCAGTATAAGAGATATACTATTTAGTTTAGTATTATAAGAGATATACTATATACTATAGTCTGGCAATGAATTATGATTCATTTTATTTGTTGTTATAGGGATAAAGTACATAATACTGGTCTTATAGTATGTCAAGTTTGTTCTGAAGATTTCCAAACAACTATCAACTGTAAGTTAGAGAGTTATTTAAGGATTGATACCACATGATAGCTATGCTATAAATATTATGTCATCACAATAAAATTCTAAAAATAGAATCATATGTTACTATTTATAGTTACATGTAACATATGGACCATTTATATGCTTTTATCTTTATCCATTCTATTTTGAGCCACCGATCTTTTTTCCTTCTATAGATCTATCAGAACCAGTTGATGTATACAGTGATTGGATTGATGCTTGTGAAGCAGCTAATCAATAATTAACTTAATTTTAATATTGATTGATTTTATAACCTCATTACCACACCCACTTTGTACTATAATTACGCAACTATAATTTATTATGTCTTCTGTAATAAAATAATATAGCGTCTCCCTGTTCTCAACGTAGTTACCTAGTTACGTATCAGTACATTAGCTATAATTGATGCAGAAGTTCTTTAGTTTGTTGAGGCACATTTTACTTGGTATGTAAACTTCATGGGATCAGGTTTATGTTCTCATTGTGTGAGTTCTTTGTGCATCATTTTCAGTATGATTGACTACATTTTATGTTTACTAATTATAACGATTGGAAATTGTTACTGTAAATTACTGTGTTCTTTCTTTCACACAAAAGTTATATAATTTGACAGTTATATGTCTTATTCTCTGCTTCTTCTTCATTACATATTTCACGAACCATTCCTACTCCATTGGGTATTGCATAAGATGTTCCTTCAATTCCTGTCTTAGTAGATATAATCACATTAACTTCAGATTCATAGTAAGTGGTCATTGAAATATGAATCACAATATTCTCAAATTCCATTTGAAATACAGGTTGTTCACTAGCAATTGTTGCTTTGAATGTGCAGTCACATTGACCACCTGGATAGCAACCAGGAAGGTCTGGGTTTGGATCCTCATTTTTCATTATCCTTTCAAAATAACGTACATCTGGTGTGATATTGCGATCTTTAATAAGAAGCAGGGCAACTTTGTTACGAGATTGTCTTCTGATCTGAATCGTAGAATTTCTAAAGGCAACAAGAAAGCATAGCTGAGTGGTCTCAGAAAGTTTGACTGCAAATGTCTGTATTCCAGCACAACCTTTTAAAGAAACTAATGATTTCTCATAATTATAGCCTTGCTTGGTCTTAGGTGAAATTGTGTTGACAGTGCGTTTTTCTTGCACTCCAAAGATTACAAACCTGGAAGTCTCAATTGTATAACATGTCTTATTATGAATATATACTAAAACAGAACGTTTGTTGTGAGAAAGGTTAGTTATTTCTTCCATTAAAGCACGTGGATGTTCACCAATAGCTAGTCTTTTTGTGACATCTTCAAGTATACGTTTTCTCTTAGTACTGCCTTTAGACTTACTTATGCTCTTCTTTATCTTTGTATAGTCTGGAAAAAGGTCAGCATCAAGCCATATGATTTCAAAATCCTCATAACAACTAAAGAAAAAGAGAAAGACAAATTAGATGTGTTTCAGTATTATAATATACAGTGGAACAATATATAATAGATCATATTATGTACATTATGACTTGGTTCTCTAGTGAACATTCTATTTCTTCATACTGAGATCTGAAAATAAAAGAGAAATAAGTTTAAAAGCACAAAGGTAAAAAACAGGATATATCCAATGTCCATATTCCAATGAATATAATTATACTATTCTGAGAAATTATAATTATAAGGCAATAGGTTTCAAGTTTTTACTACCTATAAATGCTCTTCATTTTGACATTATACTCTATGCAGTGAGTTTATGATAAAACTATATGCTGGAGTACAGTACTCTACAGTAGACACGTCATTTCCTAGTTAGATTCAACTGTAAAGTCGTTCACCTGAGTATCTTGTTAGTACTGCTTATAAGTTGTTCGATTTTTTGACGAATTTCCAATGTGTGTGGTCTAGACTGAGGTTGATTATTAAGACATTGAGTGGCTAGCTTTTTTAAAATAGCACTATCCACTTTGTCCAGCAAGTGTTGTCGTCTTTCTACCTCTGTCTTTGGTTTGTTATTATGATCAAAAGCTGCAGTTGGTTTTGGCCATTCTTGCGTGTAGACATGAAGTATGAGAGCACCAAATGAGAATGCATCTAATTTGTCAAAGTTTTCACGTGTTTCTCTGTACATGTTGTCAGATGTTAATGACTCTGGTGGCATATATACTAGTGTACCAGGACAAGTGGTCAGCCTTACGTAATCTCTCTCTGATTCAACCTTAAAGTATCGAGATACTCCAAAATCAGCTATTTTAGCTCTCTTTTCTGATGTAAGGAGAACATTGTTAGCAGTAAGATCACGATGAATTATAGGTGGGCGTTGTGTGTGTAGATATTGTAGACCTTCAGATACATCATATAATATTGAGTTCTTAATGTGATTAGGTATCATCTCTTTACTCTCCAGATAATTTGTCAGTGACATCGGTAGACATTCCATTACTAGGATGGGAAGATCAGAGCCTGACATATAGTGGATTCCAAGAAACTGGACAAGATTTTCGTGACAAAGTGTACTCATCCTATTAAGAAAGATATAATCACAGGATAAATGCATTGAATACATTCATTTTTATGTAAATAAAATGGTTTATACTATAAATACAGTTATAAATTTTTATCTCATTTTGTACCATGTATTTTTAGGAAATTTATATACGATGTATTAGTAATAAACGCCACAACAATTACATGATCACATTAAAAGTTTAATCATAACAATGATATGAAAAGTTTATTCATAACCATGATATGAAAAATAAATCATAGCACAAGCTTTTATAATGTTTCCAACACACACATGTATTTGACATGAGGACTTTTCTATACAATTGCACATAATAATCCACATAAAAAGAGTTTCTGATCTAAATATTTGACAGTATAATATTAGATAGTTAATATAATTATACATAAATATAAGATGAAGTTGTGGATGTCAGACAGTAAAAGGGACTTTTCACCACAACATATACTCATAGACCAGTCTGTTAAAAAGAAGGAGGGAATCTGTTCTACCAAATTAACACATTGTGAAATATTGCAACAAATATCTACGTCGACATCTTCATCATTAATATTAGGATTAATCCTCTTTATTCTCAATACACCCACTCTTGTAATAAGTATAGTAGTACTATAAAAACTGAACTTCCCAGCAATAGGCACAAAGTTGTACTGTACTACTTTGTGCCTATTGCTGGGAAATTCAATTTTGTTCACATAATAAGCCTTTTTAAACACACCTTCGTTATCATATATGTGGTAAATTGGTGGAGCTTATAAACCCAAAGCTGATGTAGCTGGTATGGTTATCATACCACAAGCAGCCCCATGAATTGATAATCACTGTAGTACAGAATACTTATATAGCAGTTATATTACACTGATCAAGACCTATGATCATAGTTATATTTAACCTTTAACATCCAAACAGTTTTTGAAGTAATTTGCACAAGAAGAGAATTATTGCATTATCATCACGTGTCTTCTTAGGTTTGATATTTTCTTGTTTTTGATAACATAACAGTGTTATTTAAATAGAATGACACCAAAATTAAAGACATCCCAGGCTAAAAATTAGTAAGGTGGGTATTTGAAACTTTGCTAGCTAGTAGACAGGCAATCCTGGCCTTCCATGTTGCTAGCTGTTGGATGTGTACTATATCTTGTTATTATTTATATATATATAATTACTAATAAAAACAATATATGACATGATAATACATTGTAAAGTGATGAAATTATTAACAACGCACATACCTCTTACATTCTTGCTCAAATTTCTCTTTCATTGGCTTGTCCTGACCTGAAGCATTACCTTGTTCAAAGAAGGCACAGTGGAACTTCTTTCCAGCTACTATTTTACCATCTCGTAATTTCATTTCTACTACTTTTCCATAAGATCCCTTTCCTAACTCTTTTCCTGTCTCCTCTAAGCCAGAAAGATCAAAGCGTTCGAGTTGAAGACAAGCCATACTATTTGTACTGTGTTGGAATGCAGACTTTCCCCCAGGGCCCGGACAAATATTGTGAAATACGCCCGGGTATTGTCCATTATGTCTCTACCGTATTTTATATAAGTAGTTCACATTTAACATGCTACAATTTATAATTATTATTATTATCCTGAGCATACTGATTTAAGTTATCAATTCACTATCACTTATCACACTAATACCTATCATATACAATCAGTCACTTATTCTATCTCAGTATTATTTATGATACTATATCCTGTACTTTAATACCTTAATTCTATATTATTAATTATTGTTCTATTCAGTTTGTGCCCTTTACTGGTAATTGCTATTGGGCTTTCATTTTGTCAATAAAAAAAAGTACGACAATATATATATATAAGGTTTATGATTACTTATAGTATGTCAAGTTTGTTCTGAAGATTTCCAAACTACTATCAACTGTAAGTAATAATAGCTATGCTATGAATATTATGTCATCACAGTAAAATTCTAAAAATAGAATCATATGTTACTATTTATAGTTACATGTAACATATGGACCATTTATATTCCTTTATCTTTATCCATTCTATTTTAAGCCACCAATCTTTTTTCCTTCTATAGATCTATCAGAACCAGCTGATGTATACAGTGACTGGATTGATGCTTGTGAAGCAGCTAATCAATAATTAACTTAATTTTAATATTGATTGATTTTATAACCTCATTACCACACCCACTTTGTACTATAATTATGCAACTATAATTATGTCTTCTATAATAAAATCATATAGCGTCTCCCTGTCCTCAACCTAGGTGCATTAACTAGTGATTATATGTTGTAATTAATGTAGTTCTTTGAGACACATTGTACTTGGTATGTAATCATCACAGGATTGGTCCTTTGTTAATTAAAGTAGAGGGTTTGCTGGTCCAGAGTAATACAGAACAGTCCCCTCATCTCAAACAGTACTAAAAATATTTGACTCCTTGATAAAAGTAAGGACTCCACCGTTCTATTTCAGTTCTAAGTAGTTAGTGAATTAACTATTAAAGATAAGTAGTGATATATTTCAACATCAAGTCATATTCCATTTTTGTCTTCTCGATATATCAATGACAATCAAAACTGTTAGTTTATGTTCTCATTGAGTGAGCTCTTTGTGTATAATGTTCAGTATGACTGATTATATTATATGTTTACTAATTATAATCATTGGAAAATGTTACTGTAAATTAGCAAGACATCGTGTTCTTTTGTTAACATAAAAGTCACATGATGTGACAGTCACGTGTCTCTTTCTCTTCCGCACCTTCATTACGTATTTTGCGAACCATTCCTACTTCATTGGGTATTGCATAAGATGTTCCTTCAATTGCTGTCTTTGTAGATATGATCACCTTAACTTCAGAGTCATAGGAAGGGGTCATTGAAATACAAATTGCAATGTTCTCAAATTCCATTTGGAATACAGGTTGTTCACTAGCAATTGTTGCTTTGAATGTGTAGTCATATATACCACTTGGATAGCAACCAGGAAGGTCTGGGTTTGGCTCCACATTTTTCATTATCCTTTCAAAATAACGCACATCTGCTGTAATATTGCGATCTTTAAGAAAAAGCAGGGCAACTTTGTTACGAGATCGTCTTCTGATCTGAAACGTAGAATTTCTAAAGGCAAGAAGGAAGCATAGCTCGGAGGTCTTAGAAAATTTGACAGAAAATGTCTGTATTCCAGCACAACCTTTTAAAGAAACTGTTGATTTTTCGTAATTATAGCCTCGCTTGGTGTTAGGGAAAATAATTTTATTGACATCATATTGCTTTTGTACTCCAAAGATTACATACTTGGAAGTCTCAATTGTATAACATGTCTTATTTTGAACATTGACTAAAACAGAGCGTTTGTTGTGAGAAAGGTTAGTTATTTCTTCCATTAAAGTCTGAGGACGTTCACCTAAAGCGAGTCTTTTTGTGACATCTTCAAGGATACGTTTTCTCTTATTACTACTTGCAGACTTCTTCTTTACTTCTGTATAATTTTTAAAAAGATCAGAATCAAGCCAAATAATTTCAAAATCCTCATAACAACTAAAGAAAAAGAAAAAAGACAAATTAGATGTATATCAGTATTGTAATATACAGAGTGACAATATATTAAATTTATATTATGTACATTGTGACTTGCTTCTCTTGCGAACATTCTTCCTCTTCATAATGAGATCTGAAAATGAAAGCAAAATAAATTTATAAACCCAAAGATAAAAAACAGATTACATTCAATGTCCATATTCCAATGAATATAATTATACTATTCTTCAAATTTATAATTATATACAAGGCAAGTTTTAATTTTTTACTACCTATAAATTCTCTTCAATTTGACATTATACTCTATGCAGTGACTTTATGACAAAACTATATTAGGATACAAAACACTATATGCTGGGGTACAGTACTCTACAGTAGACAGATTGTTTTTCTAGCTAGACTCACTGTGTCTGTCGCCTGAGTGTTCTATCAGTACTGTTTATAAGTTTTTCGATTTCTTTATTAATTATCTTTGTGTGTGGTCTAAACTGAGGTTGATTATCAAGACACTGAATGGCTAGCATTTTTAAAATAGCACTATCCACTTTGTCCAGCAAGTGTTTTCGTCTTTCTACCTCTGTCTTTGGTTTGTTATTATGATCAAAAGCTGCAGTTGGTTGTGGCCATTCTCGTGTGTAGACATGAAGTATGAGAACACCAAATGAGAACACATCTAATTTATCAAAATGCTCATGTGTTGCTTTGTATTCAGATGTTAATGACTCGGGTGGCATATATACATGTGTACCAGGACAAATGCTCTGTTTCATGTAATCTTTTTCTGATTCAACCTTAAAGTATCGAGACACTCCAAAATCAGCAATTTTAGCTCTCTTTTCTGATGTAAGCAGAACATTGTTAGCAGTGAGATCACGATGAATTATAGGTGGACGTTGTGTGTGTAGATATTGTAGACCTTCAGATACATCAAATAATATTGAGTTCTTAATGTGATTAGGTATCATCTCTTTACTCTCCAGATACTTTGACAGTGACGTTGGTAAAAGTTCCATTACTAGAATGGGAAGATCAGAATCAGGCTTGTAGTAAACTCCAAAAAATATGACAAGATTTTGGTGACAAAGTTGGCTCATCCTATTAACAAAGATATAATAAACACCCAAAACAATGATATGAAAAGTGTAATCATAACAGGACAAGGCATTATAATTTTTCCAATACATACATATATATATTTAGTAAATGAATTTTTCTATATAATTACATGGAATGATCCACCTAAGAGAATTGCTGAACATAAATACAGTATTAGATAGTTAATATATGTATAGACACAAGAGAAGTTGTAAATGCCAGATAGTAAAAGGGACTTTTCATAACAACATACACTCATTGACAAGTCTGTTAAAAAGAAGGAGGGTCTGCTCATCCTAATTCACATATTGTAAAAATATTACAACAAACATCTGTGTATTAGTCCTCTTTTTTCTCAACATAGCCCTTCTAGTAATGTGTATTCCAAGGCTTGTGTTAAATTTAATCACGTCATTTAGTTTTGAGCTAGCCTGGTGAGTGTTAACTACATATAAAAAGTTTGTCAATAGGTTCATGACACAAGTAATCATAAATAAACTATAACCTTGATATGGTGATTATGAGAACAGAACTGAATTTCCCAGCAATAGGCACAAACTAATGAGTAGTAATCATGAAGCCTTTTTAAAACACACCTTTATAATAATATGTGGTAAATTGGTGGAGCTTATAAACCCAATTAATGCTGGTGTGGTATCATCCCACAAGCATACCAAGAACTAATAACATCATGGTGCAGAACACTTATAGCAGCTGCTATGTTTCACACTATATTTATGTCTAGTCTCTTAGTTCCCAATATATCCATTCTTGTAACAAGTATTATTTATTACTTTGTGTCTATTGCTGGGAAATTTAGTTTGTTCTCATTATCATTGTATCAAGGTTAAAGTTTATTTATAACTACTGGTGTCGTGAACCTAATGACAATGTTTTTTATATGTATTTAGCATTCACTTATATTTAAAGGATTATACTTAACCCTTTAACATCCAAACAATTTTTAACGTAAGTTTCATTGGAAGAGAAAATACTAGGATATATATCACCTTGTAGCTTTAATTTCTTGCATTTTTCTTGTATTTGATAACATAAATGTCATTTAATACAAGGATACCAAAAAATTAAAGATATCCAAGGATAATAAATTATTAAGACGAGCATTTGAAATTTGCTAGTACGTAGACAATAGTGCTATAGGTAGGTACTATAATATCTTGTTATTATTTATATAATTATTAATAAAGCAACTTGTACCATGATAATACATCGTGAAGTAACAATTATTACAAATTGCATACCTCTCGCATTCTTGCTCAAATCTCTCTTTCGTTGGCTTGTCTTGACCTGAAGCATTGTCTTGGTCAAAGAAGGTATCGTGGATCTTCTTTCCAGCTACTATTCTACCATCTGATAATTTCATTTCTACTACTTCTCCATAAGATCCCCTTCCTAACACTTTTCCCGTCTCCTCTAACTCTAAGCCAGAAAGACTATAGCGCTCGAGTTGACGACATTCCATGTTAATTGTTACGGTGTCGAATTGCAGACTGTCTGTCCCGGGCCCCCGGACAATTTGCACTATTGTGAATGTCCCCTTGGAATAGTGAAAAATTAATTGTCCCAATAATTTAGGTCTCCATGGAGACCACATCGATCACTGAATAGAAACTACTAACCGAATTATCAACCAGGCACAAACTTTAAGTTACATATAAATTTTTACGGTTAAATCTTATGTGTATAAAATCAACTGAGCACATGTTGCTCCCAGTTACCAAGAGAGATGGCTGCCAATAAAACTAATTATGAATAATTGCAAACAATATCGTACTAATCACTGCTAGATCACCTGACTCTGTCTCAAACCATGATATTATGAACAATGTACTAAGAACACTGTCACATGTATATATACATGTCATATCAAATTTAGCCTAATTTCAATACAAGAACGTATTCTATCTCAATAGAAGAACAATGATAGTTGGTCTAATTTCTCAAAGACCATTCATTCTGTAGAAGTATTTCCCATCTTCTTTCTAGTGCCAACTCTATAACTACTGAAAATGACCCTCTATTACAGGCTGTTGATAAATCTGTCTCAAAATTTAACGTTAAAATTACAACGAATGATAATAACTAATATATTATTCTTAATTAACTCACTAAAAAGCACAAAAAGCAGAAATAAAGTACAAAATTCAAACATATAACCTATCTTGATCTTATCATAACTATGATATGATTAGGAAATATACACCTCCAAGTTCTTTTCACACTCTAGAAAATAAATGGAGCATACTTAATTATCAATTAAGAATGTGCATGTTAACAATATGTACAAATGATCTTGGATTATATCATAATCTTAGATGAAGAACCTGGATATCCCACCCAAATCTGTCTCTAAAAATCTTACTAAATATCACTGTAGATGTGACATTTATTATAAAAATAGTACATTAGTTCATCCAATCCCATAAAGTCACATAATATAACAGCGTTTTTTATTAGGAGTTGTTTCAGGTGTACTATGAGACATCACTTGTTTGGTAGGCGTATCGTCAGTAGTTCTTTCTTCAGGAACTGCAGGAATTATGACAGGAGTTTGTTCTATAGGTGTTTCCAGAGCTATTCCTTCACTAGTTAATACAATCACTCCGACTTCAGATTTATAATCTGGCATCATTGAAACAACAATTTTGATGCTGTCATATATCATTTGGAATGTAGTTTGTTCACTAGCAATTGTTGCTTTAAATGTGCAGTCATATTTACCTCTTGGGTAGCAGCCAGGAAGGTCTGGATTTGGATCCTCGTTTCTCATTATTCTTTCAAAAATAACTACATCTAAATCTGCATTTATATTGCAATCTTCAATGAAAAGTAGAGCAACTTTATTATGAAATTTCTTTTTGATCTGAACTGTAAGGTTTCTAAAAGCAACAAGAAAACGAAGTTTTGAGGTTTCAGAAAGTTTCACACCAAATGCTTGAATTCCAGCACAACCTTTGAAAGAAAGTTTTGATTTCTTGTAATTGTAGCCTCGCTCAGTCTTAGGTGAAATTTCACTGACACCACTTTCCTTTTGTGCTCCAAAGATTGTAATACAAGAGCTCTCTATGACATAAGGTGTCTCATTGCGTACACGTACTAAAGTAGAACGCTTATTTTGAGAAAGGTAAGTTATTTCTTCCAGTAAGGATCGGCGTTCACCAGTTGCAAGTCTCGAACTAATATCTTGAAATAACTGTTCTTTATCATCAGGAGCTGTGGACTTTGATACAGTTCTCATAGCCTTTCTCTGTTCTTGAGAAAAACCAGCATCTTTCCAAATAGTTTTGTAAGCTTCCATACAGCTAATTAAAAACACAAGGGAATACAAATCACAAAACATCGTGTTAGTACAATTCAATGATATATTAACAAAACTTGTTACATTTCTACAAAGACCTTACTGTTTTTAGCCCTAACTTTCTAATTGTAAAGTGCTTTACCAGGCAGTTGGGTTTCATATACTGTGCACTTAATGTATTAATGGATATCAGGGTAATATTACCAAGTGCTAAAATGTTCAGATACACACAAAAATTAAAGACACTTTTAATTTTGTTAGTTTTTGAAAAATATTTTAGTTTTAGTTAGTTTGGAGTTTTTGAAAAATATTTAATTAATCTTAGTTATTTAACAAAGCCTCGAGCTCAATTAAAATTTATGGTATTTTAGTTTTATTTTCAGTTAATTAAAAAACTAATATATACCAAACAGTTTGTACAGTGATATAGGTCAATTTATATAATGTATATTATATATGCAATACTGTACTAACACTCTAGCCATGATCATGGTCAGAATATATTATATGGGAGCATAGCCTAAACAGTAAATGATTCACACTAGTACTGTTCAGTGAATAAAATGTATGTAACAGCCTCTTAGTGAAATAACATTTTCGAATATGGATCAAACAAGGATGTAGCATGTTAAACTTTTAACCCTCATTTCTGGT
Source organism: Xestospongia muta (assembly GCA_963693285.1). Classification (NCBI taxonomy): domain Eukaryota; kingdom Metazoa; phylum Porifera; class Demospongiae; order Haplosclerida; family Petrosiidae; genus Xestospongia; species Xestospongia muta. The sequence continues at coordinate 7,595,020 of OY848923.1, read as the reverse complement.
TCTCAAGGCCAGACTATCTGTTCTATAGGTCAGGGCATTACCTTTATATGCCAGGTGATATGTCCTTGATAATAATGGACAAGGACCTTGCCTTATAAGGCAAGGTCCTTTTAGTTTTGGCTATTTCTGTGCATACAAATATCATACGTATATATTTGTGTTTTCATAATTATGAAAACACACACATATGTGTACAGAATATATGGATACTCAAGTACTAAACCCCTCCTACCACTTAAAGAGGTTATTATCAGACACAATAACTAGGAAGGTGTATGGATTAACAAACTGCAGATTTATACTATCATTGATAATACAATCATTACAACTTCCTCCTATTGACATAGGGTATACAGCTTATGAGAACTCTAACCTTTGATTGCATAAAAAATTTTAACTGCATGCATCTACATAGTAATAACTGTTTATAGAGCCATTGCATGAGTACATTCTCTATAGTACAGCTATTTTATTTATATTAATACTTAACTGTACTATATTCCTTCGATGAATTGCCTTGTCTGCACTGTTTACTAACTTTTCAATTTTGCACACAATATCAAAAGTGTGTGGTCTAGACCGAGGTTGATTATGAAGACATTGCTCAGCAAGCTGTTTCAAAAAAGTGCTCTCAACCTTATCCAATAAATGTTGTCGTCTTTGAATCTCATTCCTTGAGTGGTTATGTTCATCAACAGCATCATCTGGTTCTGGCCATTTTTGTGTGTAGACATGAAGTATGAGAACACCAAATGAGAAGACATCTAATTTATCAAAGTTGTCTTCAATTTCTTTATAATTAGTTTTTAGTGCCTCTGGTGGCATGTATACTTGTGTACCAGGACATTTGGACATTCTCAAGTAATGCTTAGCAGCTTCAGGCTCAAAAACACGAGACACTCCTAAGTCACCTATCTTAGCTTTGATATCTGAAGTGAGTAGGACATTGTTAGCAGTGAGATCACGATGAATTATTGGTGGTTTTTTACTATGTAAAAACAAAAGACCAAGAGATACATCTTGCAATATTGAGTTCTTAGTATGATTAGGAACTGTTCCTTCATTCTCCAGATACTTTGTTAGTGACATTGGTAGACATTCCATTACTAGGATGGGAATATCAGAGCCTGATTTGTAGTGGACTCCAAGAAACTGGACAATGTTTGGATGATCAAGTTGACTCATTCTATTTTAAAAGGTATCTAAATAACCAGTCACAATATATAAAACACTCAATACTCTTGTTAAATTGTATTTAGTAAAAGCTTTTAAATGATCACTCATTGTAAAATGTTTGGAATAATTATAGACTAATTTGTGAATTCTGATTAAGCTTATGTTCATGCACTTAGAATATATAAACGTTTACACATACCTAATACATTCCTCTTTAAATTGTTCTTTCATTGATTGGACCTGATTTGGTTCATTGCCCGACTCAAAGAAGATGTTATGGATTTTTTTCGCAGCTACTAAAGTACCATCTGGAAACTTCATCTCTATTACTACTCCATAAGCTCCTTTTCCAAACTCTTTCCCTGTCTCTTCTAAATCAGGAATGACATAACGCTCCAGTTGATGGCTCATTATCGACGCGAGGTAAGGCACAGACCGAGTGATTTCCACTACAGAGAGTAGAGTAACTCTTTAATAAAGAGGAGTGCTAGCAATAGCTCTATTATCTATATTTCATATGTTCTAACTCAGTAAAGGGGGCGTTATATTTGACGTCATTATGCTGTTTTGACGGAAGGAGTGCACGGGTAATGTTGTGATGATTAGTCACAAGCGACTTGTATGTTTGAACAAAGTGAGAGTGGAGTCGAGCCAAAATGGACAAATATATATTGGTAAACTTCATACATACCAACGTTATTGTTCAAAATACGTTATTGTTCAAAATAAATTAAAGATATCCCAACTAATATAACTATATATATATCCTCCTTGTTATGATCAAGCTTAGATAAGTGAGATAGTCATTCAAAGAAACTGAGACACACACTGTTTGTGAAAAATATATGTTTGGTCAAATGATGATATTTGAAACATTCACTCTCTCTCTCCTCTATTATTGCTTTAGGAAGTAGATGGTGTTTGAATTTATTTTATACTATTATTATAAGTAGTCAAATACTAACACATCCATTAATATTAAGAACACGTCTCCTAACACTTAGAATCTTGTTTGAAAGTTACCAGATCAAATATTGTGTACTATTTGCATAGTTAATTAGATTAGAGTGGCTGGATTATCTGATTAGATTATTGTTTTTTGGTTAAATTTAACAACAATTTTGTCAGTTCATTGGCTAAAACAAGCGACTAAATCACAAAGAAAAAGTAATTAATTACACTCTAAATGAACAAAAAAGTAATTAACAGAACAAATCAAATTGCAACAATCTAAGAACTGAAAGCTATAATTACAACAAATAACATTCAAATGTAATAACTTCCATTTATTTTTGAGGAAACATTCAAACTTGTTTATAAGTTTTTTGCAAGAGAAGAACAACCCAGATTCCTCAAATATACCACGAAGCTCTACAGGATGTTGCCCAATATGAAGATTGAGAAAGCATTGTTTCTATCATGCCATTTACAAGGCAGTCACCCTTTTCAAGTCTGAACAAGCTGTGACAGAAGTCAGTTTAATGCAGCTGGCTGCAGGAGGGCTTCCAAGAAGGAGAAGAAAGTACAGAACCACAAGAACAGACTGAAAACTATTAAGGAAATGGATGAAGCAGGAGATTATACGTTACAAGAACTTCTTAGGACATATAGCCATTGGGTATCTTTCTAATAACTGTTATTTAAATCATTTTAGTTTTTAAACAAAATTGGATAATTGTAAATTTTGTTAGATGAAATGGAATTAGACGAAATGGCTATAAACCCTTAATGTTATCTCACTATCACTCTGTGACAATCTTGTTCTCTCTTTAACATACAAATGCAATTTCATTAATTGTTATATTATCTTCAAAACAAGACAGTCACGTTTTTACCTTAAGATTCTAGAGACAGTGGTTTACTCAAACTACATTTTAAAATGAATAAAGAAAAATTAGCAACACACTATGTTTTTTCTTTCACACAAAAAGTCATATAATGTAACAGTTACGTGTCTTCTTCTCTCCTGCTTCTTCATTTGGTGTTTCAGAAACTATTCCTTCTTTATTAGGTGTTTCAAAATCCACTCCTTCTTCATTAGGTGTTTCAGAAACTATTCCTTCTTCATTAGGTGTTTCAGAAACTATTCCTTCTTCATTAGGTGTTTCAGAAACTATTCCTTCTTCATTAGGTGTTTCAGAAACTATTCCTTCTTCATTAGGTGTTTTTGAAGCTATTCCTTCTTCATTAGGTGTTTCAAAATCCACTCCTTCTTCATTAGGTGTTTCAGAAACTACTCCTTCTTCATTAGGTGTTTCAGAAACTATTCCTTCTTCATTAGGTGTTTCAGAAACTATTCCTTCTTCATTAGGTGTTTCAGAAACTATTCCTTCTTCATTAGGTGTTTTTGAAGCTATTCCTTCTTCATTAGGTGTTTCAGAAGACACTCCTTCTTTATTAGGTGTTTTTGAAGTTATTCCTTCTTCGAATTTATTTGGTGTTTTGTGAGCCATTCCTACTTCATTAGGTATTTCATAAGATGTTCCTTTAATTGCTGTCTTTGTAGATATGATCACCTTAACTTCAGAGTCATAATAAGGGGTCATTGAAATACGAATCACAATGTTCTCAAATTCCATATGAAACACAGGTTGTTCACTAGCAATTGTTGCTTTGAATGTGCAGCCACATTGATCACTTGGATAGCAGCCAGGAAGGTCTGGGTTTGGCTCCACATTTTTCATTATCCTTCCAAAATAATGTACATCTGCTGTGATATTGCGATCTTTAATAAGAAGCAGGGCAACTTTGTTACGAGATTGTCTTCTGATCTGAATTGTATAATTTCTAAAGGCAACAAGAAAGCATAGCTGAGTGGTCTCAGAAAGTTTGACTGCAAATGTCTGTATTCCAGCACAACCTTTTAAAGAAAATATTGATTTCTCGTAATTATAGCCTCGCTCGGTGTAAGGCAAAATTGTATTGACATCACATTGCTTTTGCACTCCAAAGATTACAAATCTGGAAGTCTCAATTGTATATGATGTCTTATTATGAACATATACTAAAACAGAGCGTTTATTTTGAGAAAGATTGTTTATTTCTTCTATTAAAGCACGTGGATGTTCACCAATAGCGAGTCTTGTTGTGACATCTTTTAGTGTACGTTTTCTCTTGTCACTACCTTCAGACTTACTTATATTCTTCTTTATCTTTGTATAGTCTGGAGAAAGGTCAGCATCATGCCAAATAGTTTCACAATCCTCATCACAACTAAAGAAAAAAGAAAGAGAAATTAAATATATATCAGTATTGTAATATAGAATAGGACAATATATAGTAGATCATATTATGTACATTGTGACTTGATTCTCTAGCGAACATTCTATATCTTCATACTGAGATCTGAAAACAGAAGAGAAGTAAATTGAAAGCCCAAAGGTAAAAAACAAGATATGTTCAATGCCCATTTCCAATGAATATAATTATACTTTTCTGAGAAATTATAATTATAGGGGAATACATTTCAATTTTTTACTCCCTTTAAATGCTCTTCAATTTGACATTATACCTTGTGCAGTGACTTTATGACAAAACTATATGCTGGGGTATAGTACTCTACATTAGACAGATAGTTTTTCTAGCTAGACTCAACTGTAATGTCTTTCGTCTGAGTGTCTTGTTAGTACTGCTCACAAGTTGTTCGATTTTTTGACAAATCTCCAATGTATGTGGTCTAGACTGAGGTTGATTATCAAGACATTGAACAGCTAGCTTTCGTAAAATAGCACTATTGACTTTGTCCAGCAAGTGTTGTCGTCTTTGAACCTCTGTCTTTGGTATGTTATTTTGATCAAAAGCTGCAGTTGGTTCCGGCCATTTTTGTGTGTAGACATGAAGTATGAGAACACCAAATGAGAAGACATCTAATTTATCAAATTTTTCATGTATTTGTTTGTATTCAGATGTTAACGACTCTGGTGGCATATATACATGTGTACCAGGACAAGTGGTCAGCCTCACGTAATCTCTTTCTGATTCAACCTTAAAGTATCGAGACACTCCAAAATCAGCTATTTTAGCTCTCTTTTCTAATGTAAGCAGAACATTGTTAGCAGTAAGATCACGATGAATTATAGGTGGATGTTGTGTGTGTAAATATCGTAGACCTTCAGATACATCATATAATATTGAGTTCTTAATGTGATTAGGAATCGTCTCTTCATTCTCCAGATACTTTGTCAGTGACATCGGTAGATGTTCCATTACTAGAATGGGAAGATCAGAGCCTGGCTTGTAGTGGATTCCAAGAAACTGGACAAGATTTTGGTGACAAAGTTTGCTCATCCTATTAACAAAGATATAATAAACACCCAAAACAATGATATGAAAAGTGTAATCACAACAGGACAAGGCATTATAATTTTCCAATACATACATATATATTTAGTTTATGAATTTTTCCATACAATTGCATGGAATGATCCACATAAGAGAGTTTCTGAATATAAATACTTTGACAGTATTAGATAGTTAATATATGTATACATATGAGAGAAGTTGTGGATGCCAGACAGTAAAAGGAACTTTTCACCACAACACATACTCATAGACCAGTCTGTTAATGAAAATACCACAACAGACATCATTAATCTTTTTCACTCTCAATATAGCCATTCTTGTAGGATTTATTTATACTTTGTGTCTATTGCTGGGAAGTTCAGTTCTGTTTTCATAATCATCATATCAACTACTTGATAACTATTTATTTATAACTACTTGTGTCATGAACATATTAACAATGTTTTTATATGCAGTTAACACTCATCAGTCTAGCTTATAAATGTTGTAATTAAATTTAACACAAGCCTTGGAGTACATCACCTAATAAGGAGTCATTAAGCCTTTTTAGACACACCTTCATTATCATATATGTGGTAAATTGGTAGAGCTTATAAACCCAATGCTGCAGCTGGTATGATTATCATGCCAAAGGCAGCCCAAGCCCAAGCTTAAGAACTAAAACACTATAGTACAGAACACTTATAGCAGTACAAGGTAAATTACACCAATCACAAGTGATACCAGTTGGCATGCTGTATATTACTTACTAAATAACACAGGCAAAAGATTGTTTCAAGACTTATGATATTATACTTAACCTTTTAACACACAAACAATTTTTAATGTAATTTGTATAGGAAGAGAAAATATTTGGTTATCATCTTGTATATTTCAATATTTCTTGTTTTCAATGACAATATGAGGATACCAAAAAACTACAGACATCCGAGGCTAATGAATTAGTAAGGTGAGTATTTGAAACTTTGCTAGTAGATGGGGCAATGCTTGGTTTCTAAATACATAATAGTGCTATGTGGGTGTGTACTATAATATCTTATTATTATTTATATAATTATTAATAAAACAACTTATGCCATGATAATACATCGTGAAGTAACAAAATTATTATCAATGTGCATACCTTTCGCATTCTTGCTCAAATTTCTCTTTTGTTGGCTTTTCCTGACCTGAAGCATTGTCTTTGGCAAAGAAGGTACTATGGATCTTCTTTCCAGCTACTATTCCACCATCTTGTAATTTCATTTCTACTACCTCTCCATAAGATCCTCTTCCTAACTCTTTTCCTGTCTCCTCTAAGCCAGAAAGACTATAGTGCTTGAGTTGCAATTGACGACGAAACTCCACGCTACTTGTTACGGTGTTGGAGTGCAGACTGTCCCCAAGACAGCTAATCAAAAACACAAAGTACAATGATATATTAATATAACTTGTGATATTTCTAGAAGCACCATTCTGTTTTTAACCCTAACTTTCTAATTGCAAAGTACCTTGTCAGGCAGTTGCATTTTGTATAGTGTACTGTGCACTTAATGTATTAATGGATATCAAGACAATTATTAGGTGCTAAAGTGTTCAGATACACAGCAAAGTTAAAGACATTTTTAGTTCTTTTAGTTAGTTTAGTAAAAAGTCTTTTAGTATAGTTTTAGCTGGTTTGGAGTCTTCGAAAAATATTTAGTTAATTTAGTTATTTAACAAAATTTTAGTTTTATTTTCAGTAAACTAAAAAAACTTATGCCAGGTGATAAATCCATGACAAAAAGGACAAGAATTCTGCCTTATAAGGCAAGGTTCTTTTAATTTTGGCTATTTCTATGCATCCAGATGCATGCATTGTGTATTTTCATAATTCTGAAAACACACTAACATTTATGTATAGAGTACATATGAATACTTAGTACTTGTCCTGCCCATTCAAAAGGTTATCAGACACATTAAAACAGCTAGGAACACATACACATTAATGAACTATATAGATTTATGCTTTAATTGATACTACAGTCTTTACATCTTCCCCCCTCTAATAACATACAGTATAGTAATAACTGTTTATATCAATGTAAAAACAGTACATTCTCTATAGTACAGCTATTTTATTTACAATAATACTTAACTGTTCTGGTTTCCTTCGATAAATTGCCTTGTCAGCACTCTTTACTAGCTTTTCGATTTCACACACAATATCAAAAGTGTGTGGTCTAGACTGAGGTTGATTATGAAGACATTGCTTAGCAAGTTGTTTCAAAAAAGTGCTCTCAACCTTATCCAATAAATGTTGTCGTCTTTGAATCTCATTCCTTGGGTGGTTATGTTCATCAAAAAGATCATCTGGTTCCGGCCATTTTTGTGTGTAGACATGAAGTATGAGAACACCAAATGAGAAGACATCTAATTTATCAAAGTTGTCTTTAATTTCTTTATAATTAGTTTTTAGTGTCTCTGGCGGCATATATACTTGTGTACCAGGACATTTGGACAATCTCAAGTAATGCTTAGCAGCTTCAGGCTCAAAAGCACGAGACACTCCTAAGTCACCTATTTTAGCTTTGATATCTAAAGTGAGTAGGACATTGTTAGCAGTGAGATCACGATGAATTATTGGTGGCTTTTTACTATGTAAAAATTGAAGACCAAGAGATACATCTTGCAATATTGAGTTCTTAGTATGATTAGGAACTGTTCCTTCATTTTCCAGATACTTTGTAAGTGACATTGGTAGACGTTCCATTACTAGGATGGGAATATCAGAGCCTGATTTGTAGTGGACTCCAAGAAACTGGACAATGTTTGGATGATCAAGTTGACTCATCCTATTTTAAAAGATATCTAATTAACTAGCCAAGATATATATAAAATAGTCAATACTCTTGTTAAATTCTATTTAGTAAAAGCTTCCAAATGATCACTCATCGTAAAATGTTTGGAATGATTAGAGACTAATTTGTGAATTCTGACTATGTTCATGCACTTAGAATATATAAACGTTTACACATACCTAATACATTCCTCTTTAAATTGTTCTTTCATTGATTGGACCTGGTTTGGTTCATTGCCTGACTCAAAGAAGATGTTATGGATTTTTTTCGCAGCTACTAAAGTACCATCTGAAAACTTCATCTCTATTACTACTCCATAAGCTCCTTTTCCAAACTCTTTCCCTGTCTCCTCTAAATCAGGAATGACATAACGCTCCAGTTGATGGCTCATTATCGACGCGAGGTAAGGCACAGACCGAGTGATTTCCACTACAGATAATAGAGTAACTCTTTAATAAAGAGGAGGGCTAGCAATAGCTCTATTATCTATATTTCATATGTTCTAACTCAGCAAAGGGGCCGTCATATTTGACGTCATTACACTGTAAAATTAATATGTTAGTTTAACCACTAATTCGTTCTTTATATAGTTCTGTGAACTACTCACTGTATAATTTGTTGATATGTAACGTACAACAGACCAATATAGTGAGTAATTCACAAGAACTCTATATTCCATTGTAATTCATTCTTGTCAGGTACAAATTAGTTGTCAAAATTAAATGACATATTAATTTTTACATGCTGTTTTGGCAGAAGGAGTGCACGGCTAATTTTGTGATGACTAGTGACAAACCGCTTGTTAATAAAGTGAAAGTGGAATCGAGCCAAAATGGACAAATATATATCGGTAAACTTAATATATACCCATGTATTGTTCAAAATAAATTAAAGATATCCCAACTTATATAACTATATATCCTCCTTGTCATGATCAAGCTTAAATAAGTGGGATAATCATTCAAAGAAACTGAGACACACACTGTTTGTGAAAATTAAATATATGTTTGATCAAATGACAATATTTCAAAACATTCACTTCCCGTCTCCTTTATTATTGTTCTAGGAAGTAGATTGTGTTTGAATTTTTTTATTTTATGCTATTATTATATGTAGTCAAATACCTGGTAAAGTTAACAACAATTTTGTCAGTTCATTGGCTAAACAAGTCACTAAATCACAAAGAAAAAGTAATCAATTACACTCTAAATGAACAAAAAGTAATTAACAATAATAGACAAAATCAATTTGCAACAATATCTCTATAAGAACTGAAAGCTATAATTACAACAAACAACATTCGAATGTAATAACTTCCATTTATTTTTGAGGAAACATTCAAAGTTAATTGATTAACAGCATACTTAACAACTTAAGAAGTGTCAATTGCTAATTTAGTAGATATCTTTATTTCAACGTGAGATGCAAAACTTGGAGTAATAGAAAAATCAATTGTAATATGGTCAAGTTCTAGTTGGCTTGGCATTTGTGAACTAGCATATGCTGACCCAAATATTGGCTTGTCACTTTCATAACACTCTTTAAATGATTTGAATTGAGGATTTGAGTTTTCATTTTTCATTATTTCATCAAAACTTCTTTGATCCGGTTTGGCTTCGTGATCATTAATACGAAGAACAGCCACTTTATTTTGAGACCGTTTTCTGATTTGAATTGTATAATTTCTAAAGGCAACAAGAAAGCATAGCTCGGAGGTCTCAGAAACTTTGACAGCAAATATCTGTATTCCAGCACAACCTTTTAACGAAAGGTTAGATTTCTTGTAGTAATAGGGTCGATAACCATTAGGTTTAATGGCATTGACATTACGTGTGTCATATCCTCCAAAGATTGCTATACAAGAAGCACTTATGGAGTAAGGTGTATTGTTACGAACCTGAAGTAGACATGATCGTTGATTTCTAGCAAGAGAATTCACTTCTACTAGTAATGGACTAAATGGACCAACTAAGGTACCACTGTCTCTGCCACCATTATCCTTCATAATTGTGTCTATAACATTGTGAAATAAACGGGTTTTAGAACTATCATTAGCCTTGGTTACTGTTTTCTTGACCTTATCGTAACTATGATTGGGGAGCATACGTCTCCAATTTCTTTTCACATCCTACAAGATAAATGGAGCATGATAATAGATGAAGATCCAATCTATCTCTAGGCAGAATAGTGTGCTGCTATCTATTGTACTTTGTTTTACTGTCTGAAGCGCTTTACATCCCAAATGGTGTATTCATAGGTCATATTGTATGCATTTAAAGTTGAGGACAAATGGAACATAAGGTACATTTTAAGGCAGATCGCACTGACACTCTGAAACAGGCTAGTCAACTTTGAATAAATAAGTTATCTAATTTAATATAATTGCAACAGTTTATTCATATCACACAAGAGAAAAGAATAGAAGGAGAAAGAAATGAGGATCTAGTAGATAGGAGGTGTTATGAAGGTTTATAAATGTAGTTTAGATATTTCCAGGTAATGTATTTGAATAAGCTGTTCTGATCATACAAACTAAATTATAAATATTTGACATACCACTGAATCCTCTAATTCCGTGAGTTCTAAAGAATTAAAAAAAATTACGTTACTATAACAAACTACACATTGATTTTTACAGATTAAAAAATGTACTAAACAAAAAAGGCTCCTGGTTTATAAAAATAAACATGTCTACTAACAAATTTTGTGCAACCTTTCATATTTCTTTGAGACCCTTTTTTCTTTTCTTTAGTCTCTGCTTCATCATCTTATAAACAAATAAAAAACCAATCATACGTAGCAATAATTGAGTCACATTACATACCTTGTACAGTAGGGTTCTGGGTGCAATTTATTGTGTCATCAACATCATTGTCACATTGTATTGTAGGTCCTTGGTCACTAGTAGGTGGTTGAAACATCTCTTGTGTTACTGTTTTCTGAAATGACACCATAAAATAAATAGTTGCAAACAATGTAAGTTCTTTATACTTACTGCAAACAAATGTCATTGTTAAATGAAACTTACCTTGAAAATATCACCATTATTCTGTGTATCATCCAATGTAACTTTATTCTCTTCAAGCAATCCAAATCTTTGAGCATCCATCAATTTCTTATTAGTTTCTTGATCAATTGTAGTATTTTTACTTACCCAGTCTTTAATTATGTCATCTTTTTGTTCACCAATACTAGTTACTTCACTTGCCACTACCAGACTTTGGCGTGCACCCAAAACTTCATATAATCCAGCTAGCTTTGCTGGCCATGGTAGCTGGTCTGGTACTCCCTTCACTATTGCATCGGTCATCATTTTTTTACAGTCTTCTTTAGCCGCCATCACAAGTTAGCAAAAGAGAAAATGGCAAGTAAAAAGTAACAAGACTATAATTAGAGTTTAATAAAGAACTGTCCTAAGGTGAATGGCAGTTTGTTTATATAGCTATCCAATGTTGGAGCAGTTCTTGGAACTCAATATTACTAGTATATAGTATTATATTAGTATTGTATAGTAATAACTTACTATGTATGTACCAGTTCTTAGAATTCACTGTTAGTTTAACCTCTGTTATAGTATTAACACAATTCTTGGAACTTTGTGTTAGCACTACTTGCATTATTATTAGCCTTATATTAATACATCATATACAATTATATATTATAATAATGATAACAATTCCTGGAACTTCAAGTAAGTATTAACACAGTTCTTAGAATTCTGCTTGTGTTATATATACTGAGAAATATTTTACCTGATATTAAAATCTTTTAATTCTAATGGCATAACTCCATTTATACTAGCTACACAGCTATTACTCTGATATTAGTACAATTACAAGCACAATATGGAGATATTGCAAACATATTTAGTGATTGTATTACGAATAATAAATGATACCTCTTATATGTATACAACTAACAAACAAGTGTAATCCTGTTGGATCAAGCAGGAGGTAAACAAAACTTTGTGTCCATACAGACATTCAGTATACAATCTATAGTGTGCAGGGACTTAATGCACTTGCAAAACAGAAACATAGCAACTATGTGTGACATGTGACAGTGTGTGTGTGTGTGAATTGGCAATGTGTCGCTAATAATATGAACTGTTTTAATAAATATAATTTAACTACAGGATTCTTATTAAAATATAGTCTTTAAAAGTTTAGGATTATTTTCAGGACTGTAAATGTCTGCCTTGCGCTACAAAAAAGAGGGAAAAAACAATCTATACTTATAAAAACAACTTTATTAAGTGTTCACATACATAGTGACATTACTTAAAATATTTTAATGTTTATTTATTCACACATGTATGTACAATAAAATGATTATTGTATAATAAACTATATCTATTCTGTGTGTGCTTACTTTGCCAGTTGTTTGTACTGGTAATCCAGCAATACTAAGTATCTAGTTATAGAGTAGAATACAACTCCAACAGATCTATCATCTCACTTTTTTAACTCCTCTTGTAAGTGCATAGCTACTGAGGTCATCCAGTGATACCCACGTCAAATCAGTAGTGTTATCATCATATATTATGTCCCCATACCATATATGGTAATGATGATATACATGTGAAAACTGATGAATAACCTTAAAAGAATGGACCAAATAGTACATTTATATAAATAAATATAATTATTTACTGATTCTTTGAATGCCAGTTGGTCACATATGATATGATGTTCAGTTAATTTCTCTCTAATATAACTTTCCATTTTATTCAGTGAATCCTTCTCCTCCTCTTTTATATAAACACTAGGACACTCCCACTGTCCAGCAAGTAGACCTAGAAAGATACAAACACTCCATCTGTTCATCCATCAAATCAACCATCTATTGATCTATCTATCCATTCATTCATTCACCTTTCTCTGGTCTTTTCTTTAATAAAAGATGTCTTTTATTCTTACTATCATTTAATACAATTACTCCACAAACATACTAACAATAATATTATTATCATCTCACTAACTACCTCACATCACTTACATGTTCTACAGGTATTGATCTAGTGCCTTTCTTCATAGGATAGTTACTTACTCCAAGACTTTAAGAAACAAGAAATAATTAACATAAAATATTATCATCAATATATATCTTACTTTTGATCCCATCTATAATCAACAGGTAAGCACAGTGAACAATCTACAGTAATACATTAATAATAACATTGATCTACATTAATATACTCTCTCTCTCTCACTGTGTAACTTTAGTGTCTCTTCTTTATCTGATCTTGGTACAACAGGTTTAAAAAAATGATTAATACCTCCTTTATTTAATTTCTGTTTAGACTGTGGTATAAAACAATTAATAGTGTTCTAGAATTCATTATGAGAGGATATAATTAAACTAACTTGTTTATGAGCCAAACATAGTTCTTGTACTGGACATCTACCACAGTCTGGTGATCGAGGATGACAAATAGTTGCTCCTAACTCCATTAGTGACTAAGGACAGTGAAGAAGACACAATTATAAACTGAATAATTTAAACAAACATTATAAACATTCTACTAAACTAACTTGATTGAAGTCTCCAGCCTGACCAGCTGGTACAGCCATATTTGCTAAACTCCTATTTATTAAAAGCACATCATTGAAGTCATCACTCACCAACTATATTCTCACCAAATGTGATCTAGAGTTTGTTTTGAGTCACTAGGAGCTCCAATTACTCTTAATCTTGACATAACTCTAATAACATTACCATCAACAGCACCTATTGGCTATAATATATCACAAAATATTATATCCATAAAGGAACCTATTACATATATAGCTTACTTCATTAAGAGCAATAGATGCTATAGCTCCTACAGTACAGATAGTGTGTGTATCATATTAGGATATTGCTATATACAATACCTGCTGTGTAGTTTCCAATACCTGGTAGTTTTAATAATCCTTCAAAAGATGTCGGCAAAACTCCATCAAAATCTTGGACCACCTATAAGCAGAAGTGAAAATAACATCATTCAAACTATGGTTGTGTGTATGTGTGTCAAGATAGCAGCAAATCACATACTGCCTATTATACAATTCATGAGCTAATAAGTAATACTGTTAACATTTTAGTTTATTATAAAAAGAGTGTTGGACTGAGAGTAGTCTGAATTGAGTTATGCCTTGAAGAAGGCACCTTGCCCATCGCACTACAGTAGCTGGCTATGAGTGTATTCCAACCATGAAGCTAGCATATAGCATCACCCACACAATTAGGGCTGTAATTGCTATGGGTTCTTCTGCAATACTACTTCAGGCCAGTTTCTGATCACCCACCCTCCACTTATAGAGGCACTCCTCTCAAGTGTTGATAGCCTTTGTCTCAGACCTTCCCAGGGGATTGAGTGGGTGGAAGCCACCCCATATCCCCTTCAGCAAGCATTCAATCCAACACCACAGTAGTATTGGGGTTATCAATGTTTTTATAGTTTATACCAAACTTTGTTTTCAAGTGGTTGTGGGACTGAATACCACTAAACATATTCATAGCTATTAATTAATGTGTACCTTCTTTGCTCCTTCCCATAGTCTTTTACCTCTATTGTAATACCCTAAACCAGACCACATGATCATTACCTCCTAATATGTTAGTATTATAGAGACAATACATTAAAATGATCATATGACTGACTTCTAGAGTAGCAGATGCTAAATCATGTACTGTAGCCCATTTCTAAATAGATAAAGAAGTAAAGTGTTTAGATCTTTAACAGAATTCCCATATATTTTATTGTGTATTATTACTTTAGAATATTTAGGAAAACATTATCTGGTAATACTTTACCTTCATCCATTTAATATAATAGTCTATTACCGTGGCAACCTGAGTCTATTAGTAAAATACAACAACAATCATTATTGGCCTAAGCCTGTAGAATGTACACTTCAAACTGACCTGTTGTAACATTACTTCTGATACCCACACTGAATATATTCTAACATTAATATCTGCCTCAGTTCTAGCCTATATAAATACACAGTATAGTTCTGTCAGTATGTTAACAGGGTACATTACAATTTTTCTCCATGGTAAATCTCTGTTATTTTTCTCATACCATAGTAGCAGACTAGTTCTTAATGAGTCCAGCTCTTCTTTACTAAAACAGTGTTCTATGCAATGCTCCATTGTACCACGTGGGATTTTACGGAAATAAACGGAAACAACCTTCAGATTAAATTATGCATAAAATTAATATATTATTGTACTGCAGACTGAGTTGTCACACTCGACTTTCAGTCAAATTAGTTGCTTGCTTTAGCTTACATAATCTACTACTTTTTAAGATCTTAATTTCAATGGTAGCATGATCTAATTAACTTTCAATCAAAAAAACAAGAGAAAAATATAGTGAACAAAAAATAACCAAATTTAGTATTTAAGTCAAATGATAGTACAAGATGATACTTCCATAATTCCTTCCGAATCCTGAGGTAATTCTTCAGATGTAAAAAAACGGATTCTTCATTTGTTGGATCTTTAAATATTTCACAAGGGGTGTCCTCCTCCATTGATTGTCGTAGGGGTCTTCTATCTCATCGGTGCTTCACTAGTAGTTACTGTGACCTTGATAAGAGAATCCCAATCTTTGGTCATTTTAACTTCAATTATAATGTTGTCAAAATTGATGCAGATGACAGACCTTTCATGTTTCACTAGCAAGTACTGCTGCGAAATATTCTTTCTGCACCCAAGTTATTATAGCAGCCATTAAAGGTAGGATGTCCTGGTCCTTCATTATATTCATTAAAACCCTCTCAGATCTACATCTTCTAAATCATAGTTATCAATACAAAGTATAGCAACATTATTACAAGACTGCTTTCGAAGCTGAATTGTGTAGTTTCTAAAAACAATGAGAAAGTTAATATTTAATCTTTCAACATCAAATATATGAATTCCAGCACAACCTACAAGTGATATGGTACATTTCTTGAAGTAGTAGGCTGCAGTCATCTGAGATAAAATAATTGGAACACGTTGACTGTTATCTATCTCTCCTTAGATAGCAATGCAGGTATTGTTTATGGCATAGATGCCATAAGATGTCATATTATAAACACGAAAATTACAAAAGTCCTGATATAATAACACAATTGCCTTGTGATACCTGAATGTAAATCATTTCAATTTTATCCATTCATTTAATTGATCATGTGACATAGAAAGAAACATCAAATATGAACTGAAAATGGTGAAAGATCTCCTGAAAAGATAACACATAAACACATTTTTTCAATGTTTTATTTCTCTACCAGACACAAACTCAAATTCATGGTATATGTCATTGATTATTATGGCAACAGAATGTTTGTCTCGTCCCAAGGCTGTCACACTGTTTTATACTTATTTACTTTGTTCTTGGTCAAAAGTTTGAGTATACCTATAGATGGACTAGAGAGATTAAAATTTGAACTATTGCTGTATACTATACCTGTACTGTATTGTGTGTAGGGCTTAGAGTGGGGCTGGAAACAATAAAGAGCTTTTAACAGGAAATCATTAAATAATAAAATTTAATGAGGTAACAATCACTGCTTTAGTAAAATAATACTCACCATCTGCATCACCCATACAAAGCATATCCTCAGTAATTACTGCACATGACATATCTACAAATATAGTGCAAAGGTTTGTCATCATATGAGGGGACCATCTCTCCTATTGCATCTGTTGGTATTAACAATTTTTTTCATTTTTATGATCAGCTCTCTCATTGTGCACTGTTTTTAATAAATGTGTCAGAGTGATACTATTTTAAACTGCTACGTACGTACAATAATGATCTAAATTCAATCAAAATGAATTAATAAGTCTTAATATGTATTGACTTAATGACAACAAAAGGAAAACATACCCAATAAAATAAAAACAATTTAATATTCACATAACAAGTCATGATATAGAACACGTATTTTCTTCAATTGATGGATTTGAACATGTTTCACATGAGGTTTCCTCCCTTAATGGTTGTTCAATCATTGGTGGTTAGTTAGTAGATACAGTGACATCAACCTCGGAATCAAAACTCTTGGTCATTATAGCTTTGATTTTGATGCTGCCACAATTGATGTATACATCAGACCTTTCGCTAGCAAGTGCTGCTGTGAATATTCTTTCTGCTCCTGAGCCACTATAGCAGCCATTAAAGGTAGGACATTCTTGTCCTTCATGCTTCATTATATTTTCAAAAAAATCTATATCTACATTTAAATCATAGTTATTAATACGAAGTATAGCAACTTTATTACAAGACTGCTTTCGAAGCTGAACTGTATCATTTCTAAAAGCAACGAGAAAGTTAATATTTAATCCTTCAACACTAAATATTTGAATTCCAGCACAACCCTTGAGTGATATGGTACTTTTATTAAAGTGGTAGGCTTCAGTCGTCTGAGATGGAATTTTAGCTATACGACTGTTATCTATCTCTCCATAGATAGCAATGCGGGTATTTTTTATGACATAAGATGTCTTATTATGAACATAAACTAAACAGGAACGTTTATTTAGAGCAAGAGTGATTTCATCTATAAATGACCTACATTTAATGTAATACAACAAAATAATATTATTTTATTAAGATCACTAGACCTTTGAATCCTCCCGGAATATGTTTCGAGTTGTAGGTCACTAGAAAAGGTTGATGAATGTTCTGGTTGTGGATCACTTTTCTTCCTTAGGTTGCCTGCACATCTATAATATATAATTACCTCAGTGTTAAAATTTATCTTAACATTGCTATGATTCTATTACAATAAACCATTAAGGATTTGCTAATATTTAGAACTGGACATATCTAGTTTTGAAAACTTAAGTGTTACTATTTCATTACACACATACTGTAGTAGTACATGGATATAGGTCCAAGTCATTGACCACTAGTTGTGTCAGCAATTCAATATGAGTAGGTTAAATGTACTTGTCAATTTTGATAGTCACATTATGGATTTATGGTTGTATTAACAAAAACAAAATCATGATATTAAAATTACTCAGTTCGATACACAACATATGGTCCATAAACACTTAAGGAACACCTGGCATGTAAAGTGTACCAAGTAGAAATGATAAGTTGATAACTCACTTGTCACAATAGACATTGTCATCATCCAATCGATCATCTGATCTGACAACAAAGACAGTTTTACAGTTACTACATTTATATGACTTTGATGAAGATGTTTTTATTTCAATTTCTCCACCAAATCCTTGAAAATTAGCCCTAAATATATATGAATGATTAGACATTTCAAAATATTAAAACTTAGTTTACCTGGCCTTGACATAACTCAAATAATTTAAAGCAGATGCCATAATATTTTTGTTACTTCCCTGCCAAATAGGATATTGTTCATAGAAGAGCACAGTGTAACACTTGTCGTAATCACTAGTCCTTTTATGTAAGAATGCACAATGTAAAAATTGATCTGTTGATTTAATAACAGTGTTTTGATTACTAATGTACTACTGTTTATGTAGTAGTAATATATACAGTGGCACGTGACTTAGTGGTCACCTGAGTAAGGCGGTCTGCCAATTTAAAAAGGTCACGTGGTAAAGTCCCAGCGATTTTTCCCATATTCATATATAGACTTCATAAAAACAGTAGACTCCTTTTACATTAATAATATTAATAAATAAACCTAACCACACCCCAACGTTGACCACACCCCTTTTCCTACCCTGGTGGAGTTGCAGTTCTGCAGCCGTCTATGCAGGCACGGGCATTGCCAGGGTAAAACAATCTGCTCATAAAAAATTGCAATTTAGCTGAACCAACCGCACCCACTTGTAATGGCAATAATTATAATAATAAACACTAATAACTATTAATAATATCGATTAATTTATGAATAATTAATGACCCTGGTATGTTGTGAGCCCTAGATACGCTTATGATAAATACACAGTATAGTTCTGTCAGTATGTTAACAGGGTACATTACAAGTTTTCTCCATGGTAAATCTCTGTTATTTTTCTCATACCACAGTACCAGACTAGTTCTTAATGAGTCCAGCTCTTCTTTACTGAAACAGTGTTCTATGCAATGCTCCATTGTACCACGTGGGATTTTACGGAAGTGAACGGAGACATTCTGAAATTTGTATAGAAATGCAATGATTTTAAAAGATTAATTACTCCGTATACTATACCTACTACTTTTCAATGGCTTCATCAGCTACTAGCTGTCTTGGTCATCTTCCAGTGATCACTGTTAATTCTCAGACAATTTCTAGCACGTGGAATGTTCTAGAGGAAGCTATCACTGAAGCAGACTACATTGCTTTAGATCTGGTAAGTTCCATAGGAAGTTTCCTATTAGTTGGCTTGGCACCTTGTAGTCAGGACCGCTTGCTTGCAGAGCATCATTGCTGGAGCACATACTGTTTTATATTCTGTTGAATTTGTTCTTCTCTTAATCCAGGAACTTAGTGGATTAGGAGATCGAAAAAGACTCAACTTTACGTACGTATATCAAGTTATTTGATGTTAACACTATCATGAACTTTGATAAATTTTACTACTTGTGATTTTATCATTTAGATCTGTTGAAGATCGATATCAGAATCTTTGTCAAATAGCATCAACTCACTCCGTTATTTCATTAGGTGTTGCTTGTTTCCAGTGGGTGTGGCCTGATTATACATCACTAACGACAAATACGCTACGTCTTAAACATGATGTTTTTGATATTATATTGTTTTGTAGTGAGCCTTACCTCATAGAACCACAATCTGTCATGTTTTTGGTGTCACATGGCTTCGATTTCAATACTCAATATCAATATGGTCTCTCTTACAAACCTTCATCAAAAATAATGGTCAAAAATGGGGAAGACTCCTTAATTTCAAAATTATTATTACATTTAATTCGATCTCAGAAACCTATCATATTTCATAATGGATTCATTGATTTAGTGTTTCTTTATAGCAACTTTTATGCTCCCTTACCAAAGACTTTAAATTCATTTGTTGCTGATCTTTCAGAGATGTTTGTAGGAGGAATTTATGACACAAAGAACATGGCAGAATCAATTATGACAGAATCAGCAACTTACCTAGAGTACATTTTTCACAAAAAGTGTGTAAGAGAAACGCATAAGATAAATTGTCATCTTTTCCTTTTATAGCATTCAATACAATGAAAATTTAGCTATTGTGAAGAAGCATAGTTTGAAACTAATACCCACTGATGTGCTTAGCTCATCATACTCAAGTGCTGTCGATTATGTATCATTTCTTTCTTATGAGAGTTATAAAGTTGAGAGTTTGCCTCCAATTTGTACATGCTATGCTGTAAGTCATTATTGTGTGTGTGTATTAATGGTTGATGGACATGATCCAATCTTTGCAGGAGTGGGGGTTTTGTCCTAAACTAACAACAGGAACTTGTACTAAAAGTCACAATATCTATCACATATTAGCAGCTGAGGAAGTTGGTAGCTTTGTTACCAAGACAACCAAGAAGAAAAAGAAAAAGCGTAAGAGACAAAGAAAGGAGTCGAGCAGTGTCAACTTGGAAGAATTATTTCATGAGGAGTTGTTAAGTGTAAAGAGAAGACTAACTGAAGATAAGGAGATAGACACAGAAACCAAAGGGAGTGCTAATAGTGAGATTATAACTGAAGAAATGACTAAGTCAGAAGTCAAGGATATACCTCAATCAGGAACTCAAGTTACAGGAGACAAAGAAGTATCATCACCGGGGCATCGTGCTGGCACTGACGCCTTTGCAACTGGGTACTGTTTCTCTTCATTTGTTCTCCAACTTCTTTCTCCAGACAGCAGCCTCACTAGAGAGACTGCTATGAAATGTTTAGAAGATCATTGTAACAAGATTGCTCTAGGATCAAAACCAATGCCACTATTAATAGCTAAGAGTCAATACAGTAACACATCTGTACATCACAGACAGATAATGGATAGATTAAAATGTGCATAATTGAAAATAACTGTAGGAGATCTATTTTCACAAGACTACATTTATATATATTAATGGATAGCACCTTCTAATATAAGGATTTTTAGAAAGATATTATTAAGATTTAAAATTATTAAAATAGACAATTTACTGCTCACAGTTGTATATAATCATCAATCTTCTGCAAAAAAATGATCACTATTGATAGGGTTTTCAAGCACTAAATTTTTGTCCTTAGGTTCTGGTGTCAACAGGGCATATCCATTAGTTGATTGATCAAGTTCAACGTCATCTAACTCATTCAATGCTTTAGGCACTAAGTTAACATAACTACTTGTATGATCAACTTCACCTTTTTCAAACAGCTCCAATCGATGTAATATCTGACCAATAGTAGGACGTCTAGATGGTACCCTCACCCAACAACTATACATGATATCGTAGACCCCCAATGGACAAAGATCAGGACAATTAAGAACCTTTGACGCTTTGATATTATCAATGACCTCGTGACTGGAAAGACCAGCAAATGGTAACTGTCCATAAGTATAAACTTCCCACATTAGCACACCATATGACCATACATCACTCTGCAAAGTGAATTTTCCATAAAAAAGAGCTTCTGGGGGCATCCATCGTATTGGGAGATAGTTCTTGCCACTGCCGATGCGATAGTAATTTTGAGTACCAATATTACGTGAGAGACCAAAGTCAGCAATTTTTGTTCTAAATTTGGTGTCCAATAGACAGTTGCGTGCTGCTATATCACGATGTACAAAATTCAAACTGGAGAGATAAGTGAGGCCCCTAGCAATTTGTAATACTATGTTCAGAAATTGATCTGGTACTATGACATTAGGATCAGAAGCATTGTAATTCTCGTCACTTGGACAGGAACGACGAAGAGCATCATCTAGAGAACCTAAATCCATGTACTCAAAAATCATACATTTTTGCACAGAACGTGTACAAACTGCTAACAACTTGACAACATTAGGATGATCAAACTGTACACATATCCTGACTTCCTTTGCAAATGATTCCATTGTATCATTTCCGCTATCTTCTTTAAGTGTTTTTACAGCAAAAAATTCATTGTCATTGGACAACCCTGGAGCTCTTGCTTTGTACACATGTCCAAAGTATCCTTCTCCTAGTCTATCCACAACTTCAATAAGAGCAAAATTATATTCTATGTTGTGTTCATCAAGGAACTCAAATGGGTTCTTGATGACTGTCAAGGAGTACAAATTAGTGTCTACATGTTGAACTAGTTCTTCTAAATGACTAATGGCTCTCTTTTGTTTTCTTGTGATTATAACTAATATGATTGCCACTACTATAGCAATAAAAATGATGAGGAAGGTTGGTATTATAGTAGAAGGAAGAATAATTTGAAGTGGTGGGGCTTTTGTTGGTTGAGTTGATACAGAGCCTATCAGGAATTTGATAATAGAATTACTGATGTATTGATGAATGGATAGATGGATGGACAGATGAGTGATTGAAAAATGGATGGATGAAGGGATATATGAGCAATGGATGAACAACAAATAAACCAAACTCACTATTATTATCAGGAGTGCAGCTTCTATGAAAAAAAAAGCTGAACGAATTATTAAAGACAATTCCGTCAAGAAATGATGAAGTATTAAAATGAATATCAATAATAACAGTTCCATACATTTCACAGGGCAATAAGTTCAGTGTAAAATCTAATAAAAAGAATAATCATTAGTCCATTTAGTGTTTGTAGTCTTACAGAGATCTTCCACGAAGGCTCCCTGTAAAGGTACTGTGGTATTAGGCATCCTTAAAATAGAACGATTCCGTGAAACATAAGCCATACTATATCCTACCTTTGTCACAAAAAGATGAATGGATGAAATTGATAAATATAAGTAGTAAAAGGAAATGGATGAAGTTACAGATAAGTGGATAGATTGAAGGTGAAATGGATGAATGGTTAAGTACAATGGATGAACAGATCATTGATGAGGACACATGATATCACTTACTAGTCCATCAAAGTTATGTTGATTGTTGATCTCAAAGAAAAGATCTAGTCCATCAAATTGTAAACCTACTGGTAACTGAGCATTAATTTGTTGGTCTGTTAAAAATGGATAGATCGATCCACTTATTGAATCAAAAAAACAAAATTTTGTTCCACCAGGACTGTAGACATCTTGAAAAAATGGATGATAACAATAGTTATGTGACAGTCTATATTACCCTCCATCTGTCCATTCATCCACTAATCCATACGTCTATTCACTCAACAATTTATCCATTTGACCATCCATCTATCAACTT
This sequence comes from Xestospongia muta, assembly GCA_963693285.1. Classification (NCBI taxonomy): domain Eukaryota; kingdom Metazoa; phylum Porifera; class Demospongiae; order Haplosclerida; family Petrosiidae; genus Xestospongia; species Xestospongia muta. The sequence continues at coordinate 7,571,471 of OY848923.1, read as the reverse complement.
GTTACACACATACTAATGAAAGATCTCCATGATCCTCCTCCCTCTTCAACAATACTTCTAGTCTGATTAGAAGTGAAACAAAATGTTGATATCAAAAGAAAAAGAGGTAGTGAAGATGGACAATCCCTAACATCCTGAGCTAAAAAAAATTAAGTTTTATATTAAATATATTTTCTTCTGTTTTCTCACATACCAGCACATTGATATGTAGAGTAAAATGGTTCGAGGGTGACATAGGTGCCATTTAATTCATCGAATGATTCTGTTCCAATTGTTAGACATCCTTGTAGTATAACAGTTCCAGCTGCTTTACAACAAAACTCAACTGATATATCTAACATGGAGTGGAATGATAGACAGTTAATATAACCAGATAAATAACACAAATATATAATAGAGTAATGTAATAAGTTGTAGACATCAACTTTGCACAGCTATTAATAAATTATTAAGGATTAATACTTAACTTGCCCAGAACCCCAACTATAAAACTTTTAAAGATTCTATATCCATTTTTATTATAATGATATATGTGTGTGTTCCATTGGTACTTAATATTGTATATATAATCTGTATAAATATTGCTTTTAATGAATATTTTTAGATAAAGAGGGATGCATATATTTTTATTTGTGGGTATACCTGCTATTTCTCCTGGTACCAGTAGATTGCTGTTTGGAGTGACATTGATGAATGGACCAATAATTGATTCAGTAGGAGATATGATGCTGAATGAGTAATAGAGCTAGAGTGAGAATGAAGAAGAGTGTATGTGTGTGTGTGTGTGAAGACAATAATGAGTGACCTACCTCTCTATCAGTTGTTATATGCATCGGTATCACTTGTATAGTACTAGGAATTGGAAACAGAGTCCCTTTTTCGTTGGAAAACAGTGTATTAACAACACCATTGTTGAAAATGCTAACATTTCCATCAGGATCTGCCAGGAGACTGAACAGACTAGAAGCTACAGTATAAGAAAGAAATGATATTCTCCAGCAAATCACACCCAAAGAATACCCACTATATAATATGTGTACGGTTTCCAAGGTTCACTATATTTACTATATCTAAGAGGTGTCATTACAGTTAGGTTATTTACTAGAACCCTCTGTATTTCATACCTGATTGTATATCCTCATCAGAAGGGTCTATATAAAGACGTAAAGCTCCCACATTTGTCAGTCTTCTCTGTCCAGCTACATGAGGACAGAGAGAACCTGTAACTGATGCAAACAGCAACCAGAATATCAAAACAGTTTGACAGAAACCCATTATCTTCTTTGTAATCTGCAAGACCAGCATTTACTATATAGTAGTATATTATAACACTTTACGTAGTATATTATAACACTTTACTAAAATGTTGGAGGAGTACGTATATTTGTCAAAACTGTTGCCTTATCATGTTAACTAGAGTAGAATGGGAATGAAACTATATAAATAGTATGAGTCTGAGGACAGTATCAATTATTGTACTAATGATCAAAGTATGTATGTTTTAGCCAATCCAAGCCTTACTAAAATGCAATAACTTTAACTTTATTAAATATTATTATTTACTTTATTTGAAAAAATTAAAAATTAAAATTAAGTGTATCAGTAATATCAACTACCACATGAACTAGATAACATACACTTCTATCAAAATAGACTAGAAACAGTCTTGTTCCTAGACTTATCAGTCTGGGGATGAGGCTAATCTACAGCATGCATTAAGTATCTAGAAAACCACAAACAAGTCTTCATTATTACGTTCTGGGTCATCAATGTGAATTTGACAATAAATGTATCTCTTAATTTTTTTAAATCTAAATAAAGAGGGTGTAAGAGATCGTTGGAGATAAACGTAGTTAATGTTCTGTTGTGGAAGAGATGTAAGCATCAATTGAAGAGTGTGACTTCTTAGCAGGTACTTCTTCTTCAAGACTCTCCTCTGCTAGCTAAAGAGAGAAAAGAAACGCCATAAAGCAAAGGAAAATACATTATGATAGCATTATATCCTTGCATTAAAATAGTAAGCATATATTTTGAAGATGACTTACTCTTTTCCTAGATAGCATTGGTTCAATTTCCACTTCATTTGTTGTTGATAATGGAGAATCATGACCGTTAGTTTTTTCTGGAGACTAAGTGAGAGAAACATGAGTATTTTTAGAGCAGTGTTGATCAGTTGTTATCATACAACAATTATACCATGTTTTAGAGGATTATAATAATCTAACTTACAGAGGGTTTTCTTCGAATAAGATGACTGATATCAGAAACATCACTACCAGTACTACTGGTATTCTTTTTTACTGCAGTGATCTTTGTATATATTGTAAAACATATACCTGATACTATATATGATACTATACTAACCTCTTGAACTGGAATATCTTCTGTTGTTGCCGTGGATACCTTGCCAAAACCAATAGTAGATTCTGACTACGTATAGTGAAATTTTAAATTTTTTATGAATTAAGAAATAATATCAACCTCTTCCTCTTGTAAAGCTGGAACTTCTTGAGCACAAACTGCATCCTCAGCATCAGTAATCTTGAGGAAAAACACTTGATATAAAACAATAACTACAATTATTATAACTAATCATGAATATTAAGTATTATGAATATTAATGAGGCACACCCACTCATTGTACTAGATATTTGCTGTTAAAATTCAAAATGTCCAGAGCAGGAAGAGATGACTTCTCCAAGAAGACAGTGGAGCTGCTGGCTCGCAGAGCTGGCGGTAAATGCGCCATTTGTGGATGCGCTACGTGGGGACCTAACGACAAACCTTATACAGCTACTAATATAGGTCAGGCAGCTCATATTTCAGCTGCAGCTGAGGGTGGTCCTCGTTACAATCCTTCCATGACACCAGAGTATCGTTCTAGTATAAAGAACGGGCTATGGTTATGTTCTAATTGTCATGATAAAGTGGACAGAAATGTGGAAACGTATTCTGTAACAGTTCTCAAAGAACTAAAAACTCAAGCTGAAGCTCGTGCCCGTGAAGAACTTGGTGTCCCATCAAAGAAACCACTAGAATGTACTCCCAAAGGAGATCTTTTATCTCAAACAATATCGGGAGCAGCCATTATAGAGATTAAAAAACTGAAAGCACAGTTAACAACTTATCACACTCGTAAAATCAGTCTTGATGAGGCTAAAAAGATACTGGCCTCCATAGATTTCATTGATTTCAATGAACTCCACTTTCTACCTGAAGTTGGAAAAGAAGTTACTGACCTCCTTGAACGACTCATGGGTTATACTAGTGATGTTGCCATTAAATTGGATATCATTCGTTACCTTAGCGACATTGTAAACCATTACTGGTTGTCATGGGGACAGGAAGATGTTGAGGAATTTTGCGGCATAATTAAGAACCTAATGATAGAGTTTTCCCCTCGACAACCCGTCTATCAATCGGCATTTGCATTACTGAAAGACCTAAATCACAAAATGACAAAGAGTGACCCACTTATACGGAAAATCATCAATGATTGCTTAACAGAGGTGGTTCCTAAGCAACAAGGTGGGTTAAGATTTGTTAGTATGAGAGGACAAATTACAGGTGTTACAAGAGGACAAACTCTAGGTGCTACGAGAGGACCAAGACTAGTTCCTAGGAGAGGACACGAGAGTATTGACTTTGATGAAGTGCCAGAAAAAAGAATACGTTTAGAGGAGAATGATGATGAAGACGTGAAAACATATTTAAGAAGAATGACTGAACTAACAGAGAAAGATCCAAATGATACTGGTATCAATCGCATTGAACAAGATATTATAGATTTGGGGTTTGACTCAAATATCTTATAACACTTTATGAGTTTGTTCATTAAAACAAACCACCTCTAGGCAAATGACAGATGTAAAAGTATTTTTTTTGATAAACAGTTCACTTACCCTGTATTAGTAATTCACTATCTGTGACTATTTTATTTTACAATTAAAAATGCAATCACTTACTTTTGAATCGATTTCTGGCAGTAGGTTAGTGATGTCTTCTATTTCTGCAAGTAACTTATCTCTTTCCTCCTTTTCTACCTTCTCCAACTCTGACTGCAACTTTTCTGAAGACAGAGAGAGATAGAGAGAGGGGGGGGGGAGGGAGGGAAGCAAATATATATATTATCAATAAACTATATCAAACATGTAAGATTACACCTTTTCTCAATTCCAACACTTGCTTTGCTTGACAATATTCCTACATTTTTAAAAGACTTGTTAACAGACATACTTATCATAATAAACTTACTTCAACTGACTCCTCGAGTTTTTTAAAAAGACCAAAAGTTAGACCCAATTGAAAATGTCTATTGTAGTAATAATTATTGTTATGATAAGTCACTATTGTAAGTGGTTGTAAGTAGTAATGTCTAGATATTATAGTTGTCATCAGGAGGACATATAAAGTTATCATTGAACAGATAAGACATCTGATATATCAAATCCTATGACTCGTCCAAACATCACATGACAACAATATATGATCACATGACAACAATACATGTAATCAAAATATATATAACATTTATTTATAAATATCTTACATTTCAGCTAGTTTTCTATCATCAGGAGATAAGAGTGCCTCCCTTAATTTGAGACAAATTATAAAATCTTCTATAGCTTGTTCATATTGATCTAAATATAGTAACAGACACTTCATCTAAATATAGTAACAAACACTACCATCTAAAATAGCAATATGTACTTATTATATTCACATTGTCTAATAGATCCTTATATTAAGACCAACTAAATTATAGAAACAGGTAAAGTAATGAACAGTGTCCACAACCACACTTATCAAAAGATGCTTGAAAAAGTATGAACGATAACTTGACAATGATATAAATAAAAGCCAGTACATTTTTAACTCCTTTGCAACAGATTTTTTAGATCATATTTTTAACTCCTTTGCTTCAGATTTTTAGATCATCTAAATATAGTAACAGATATCTATATTTGGATCATCTAAATATAGTAACAGATACTTGCAGTGTATATTCTATAATTATACTGTTGATGAACTCAGGGATATAGACTGTCTTAATTCATTTAATATGCTAACCTGATTCCAAGCTTACTTCTCCAAGTAACATATTAACTTCTGCTAATAACAGCTGATTATCTCGAGTTTCTTCTCTAAAAAGGAAAACACAATTGACAACTCAAATAAAAAATGAGTGTTCTTACTTTTGACATAAAACTCTGGCAACTTCCAGTACCTCCCAGGCCAGCTGTAAATTTGAAACATCTTCCTCTTGTCCTTCACCTTTTCCACCTTCACTTATCTCACTCTCACCAGTCACATCAGGATCTCCAACCATTTCTCCAATAGGAGGTTCATTGTCATTACTTGGAAGGGGATCATGAGTAGTAGAAGAAGGTTGAGCAGAATTCAACTCTGTATCCTCAGACTCTTGAGATTTTTCAACATTCTTTTCGTTTTCATTGCCTTCTTCTATTTCATTTTCTTCTTCACTATCAGACGAGTCTTGTTCCTCAGGAGGAACAGTGATTCCTCCTCCAAGTACAGAATTTTCTTGTCTAAATTGAGAGGAGGGTCCTCTTATAACAAGGGTGTGAGTTTATAACATGTATAACTAAATACCGTGCTAGTTCCAAAAGGGATTTTCCGTAAAGAAAATAAGGTTTTGCCAATTTTTCAGACATCTGACCATATTTCTCACTCCTGGAAACATGAAATTTAAACTATACAAACAATAATATTAATACAAATAAATTAAAATTGTCCATTAATTAATTAAAAGTGGGTGGTACCTATTCATTAATTAAGTCTGGTTAGTCTAGAGTATTACGAATTTAAAACACCATTAACACACTGTCTCCAATAGCAACCTGAAAACAGTATTATATATCTAATCAGTTTACAAAATGACAGGGGCATCATACTTAAGTCCAAGGATATTAGGAACTCTACCGCAGACACAGTAATTACAGTTTACTAATACATCCTCACTAAAGTGACGTACATGATTTGACAAGCCTCCTGAAAGGCAAGTACAGCTGAGGAAAAGTCATTACAAACAAGCGATCGTCTACCCTCTGCAATAAGTTCTTCTTCTCGAACATTAGTACCTGTACTGGAGCTCACAGTAGCTTCACTATTTGAAGGGATTGAGTTTAATAACAGATAGATTATTCTACTCACCTTGTTTCCATAATGACAAAAACCCTCCTTTCCTTCCAAAGTTTCCCGCGACCACAAACTGAGCATGTGCAATAAGACTCGTTCTCAGACCTATGATAATTGAGAATGAGACTTGAGGGGGTGCGGCTTAGTTCACAATGGATCATCCAGTATGCGGTGATGTTAAAAAACTAACAAAAGAATTCTCTCAAAAGAACAGTTTTGATTTTAATGATTTCAAAAAAGAATGGATGGACAAACAATTCTATTTTATGCATTGTGTAGGAAAATCACCGTTGAGAAAAACTTTGCTAATTGAATTGATGCTTTGCCAAGCTACTGAACTTGCTCTCAATGAAAAATTGTCATTAGTTGAAAGAGTGGGTGCCATTTATGTGTGGTATTCCCTGTACATGACACAGCCTCAACCCAGTACCATCAGAATAAGATTGAGTCTCCAGGATTGGTATGACCTTGAAAAACTTCATAAGACACTTAGACAAGAACGACACCACGATGTTGATTATATTCTATGCAAATTGAAATCCATGTCTGTCTATTATATATGCGCACATCGTAAAACACTCTGCCTCGGTCAAAAAGGTGAAATAATTAACTCACAACTGTTGCTTATGGGAGAACAAAAGTTAGTTGGAGCTGATAGTCATGTTATAACTAACTTAACTGAAGCTCAACAGTTATTGCAAAATTATGCATCAATGAAGAACTCTCTTGCTGATCACTTACCTCCTCATCTTCTCTCCCTCTCTACATCATTTGATAATTTATTATCTGAAGAAAGACTACAAGAACTGAAAGCTTCTCATGCTAATACTCAAGAAAGAGAAGAGAGGAGAGATGACGAGGGAGCAGAAGGAGAGGGGGAAGAAGATGGGGAACAATGGGAATCTAGACGTACGATGGTGCTGCAAAAGGCATATAGAAGTGATCCTAAATTAATTGATAAAAGAAAATGACTTCTTGAAAAAAATATATTCCATTCAACATGTCAAAATTTAAAATGAATAAGCATAAAAATTTAGCACAGCTCTTCTGTTAAAAATTTATTTGAAGTCATGTATCTAAAAAAGCAATTTTGCCAAATAAAAAACACTATTGCAGAACAAAATTATCAATATGTAATTGCCACACAGCAAATCCACCGACCATTGTGGCATCTTGCTCTAGTCCACTAATACCACAAGACCATTGTCCAAATACCAACAGCATACCAGTAGGTGTACACACTGCAGTGTCAACACAGGCATGTTGGCGGATAGCAGTTATAAGCTCAAAGCTCTCATGATGAAAGCCTAACAAGTGTCCAGTTGTCGTTCCCACCCACATAGCTTCAGGACTAGCTGTTACCATAGTAACCAATACTGTTGATGCTTGAGTTTCACTGATGCTGTCCTTAAGTAGTGCTCTGTAAACAATACAAAATGGCTTATATTAAATTTACATAATATATACCTTATGTCGATTGATTCTTTTTGATAACCAGTAGAAACATCACAGACAATTATCTCTCCGCTATCAGTAAACCACACCCACAAGTACTTCCCATGACAAACCATTCCCTTCAGCATTGTCCCTTTCTCACTTAACAACTTATAAAATTTTTGCTGCAAAGTTTCTATATCTAACCCCACAAGGTATCGACCACTGTTACATATTATTATATCATCACGTAGAACTCCACATGTTACAGACTTTTTCTTATTAACTAGATGATCAAAGGGTTTGGACAATAATGGAGGAGCAGATAAAGCTGGTTGACCATTCTGGGATTTAAAGACGGCAATTTTTCCTCCGTCCATACCAACAGCAACACAATCTGCATTATCAGATGAAAAAATACACGTCGGCAATGACGGCAATGTGGTTGTAGCTGTGAGTGAATTTTTAAAGTCTGGAATAGAAAAGCAATGTAATCTTTTAGTAGAAGAAGCTACAAAAAGCTTATTCCCTACTGAAGCACAAATATAATTTAATGTTGGCTGTTCAGGAATGTTGAGTGAGACTTGCTTAACAGACAATGTATTGTGTGTCAGTAATATCACACGATTGTCGACACTGTTGTCTTCCCATGCTACAATGTCTCCAGAAGACAAAAGAACAGAGTGTGTTATGCGACAATCTTGATCAAGGATGACTTTCTCTTGAGTAGATGGACCAATACATATTAATAGTCGGCCAGTTACACCATCAGCCGAGGGACGTCGGTAAGGATCATAGGCCAAACAATCTTCAAATAACATCTGCATACATATTGAGATACAGGTAGTTATCTGCCCTTGTCTACCAGCTGGATGGACACCATTTTCAAGAACATTTGCTGCAATATTTCCGCCATCACCTCGAGGTCGTTCTTCTTCTATTGCAGTAGCAATAGAACCGAGACAAGGGTAAAGTAACTGTCGATCTCTAATATCTGATTTCTGATTGAGGGTAGGTATGAATGTTTTACCTGTAACTACATTATATAATAGAACTCCAAAGGAGAATATATCAACCTATGAAAAAATAAAGGAGTGTCAAGTGAGTACTCTAAACTAGTGAACGTTGCTATTTACCAGTGACCTAGGATAGCTACAATTAGTAAGCTCTAGACTAGTAAACATCAGTACTTACCACAGTGACCTAGGATAGCTACCATTAGTAACCTCTAAGCTAGTAAACATCAGTACTTACCACAGTGACCTAGGATAGCTACCATTAGTAAGCTCTAGACTAGTAAACATCAGTGCTGGCCACAGTAACCTAAGATAGCTACCATTAGTAAGCTCTAGACTAGTAAACATCAGTGCTGGCCACAGTGACCTAGGATAGCTACCATTAGTAAGCTCTAGACTAGTAAACATCAGTGCTGGCCACAGTGACCTAGGATAGCTATCATTAGTAAGTTCTAAACTAGTAAACATCAGTATTACCACAGTGACCTAGGATAGCTATCATTAGTAAGCTCTAAGCTAGTAAACATCAGTACTTACCACAGTGACCTAGGATAGCTACAATTAGTAACTAGTGATAATTACAATGTATGTAAGCTTACTTACTTTTTCATTATATGCTCTTTTCTTAGCACTCAAAAACAATTCTGGAGCCATATAATCCTCTGTCCCTCGTTGTTGATGAAGACCAGAAGGATTAGCATATTGAGAGAGACCACAATCAGTGATCTTAATACAGATACCGTGTACTGGATGTAATGACCAGATTAGTATATTACTAGGTTTGATGTCACGATGAATAATGTGAAGGGAATGTAAGTACTTAAGCCCTTGAGCAATCTACAAAAATAATAAAGATGACAATATTTTACCCTAACTTTCTTCTCTCTCTCTCTCTCTCTCTCTCTCACTGTCAACTATTTACCTGATACAGTAATATATGGGACACTCTGTCATTAAGACCACTGGGACATAACTCTAAATGATCATACAAGGACCCTAATGGTGCCAGTGGAAAGACAATGCAGAGCGGATCTAGTAACACTCCAAGTGGTTTAATAATTTGCGGGTGACCAATACTAGTGAGAATACTTAGTTCAGAACGAAGATTTCTCATCGCAGTCAGCGTATCTGTGGTGTCATTTTTGAAAAATTTAATAGCCACTGCCTTTTCGTTATAAGTTCCTTGAAATACCTGAAGAAAATGAAACATAGAGCGTGTGATGATGTTAGAGTTAAAATTGTCTGTCTATTTAGTTATTGAGTAGAGTTTAAAATAATGTAACTTATATATATTAACAGTAACCTAATCAAAGAATACTGAATGTAATATCTTTTAATAACTTTAACTTTTTTAATAACTATTAATAACTTACTCTTCCATGTCCACCTTTGCCAAGGTTTGTCTCTTCATTTTTCTCATACTTCAACTGATCTCTTTCCAATCTTAAATTTCCTGGAAAGTCAGTAAAGAAAATATCTGGCGCCATTTCATGTAAATCAGGTTCTTTTTGACATCGCTGACATGCCAGGGGTCCCTCTTCTTTCTGAGACAGTTTCGTTAAAATATTAGATAATGGGAAAAAATTAATTTTAGATACTAAATTTAACGATAACTGATATTCTGAATTGTGATCATTGCTGGAATACTCTTCTGGTGAGTTTCCTTCCTCTTCTGGCAGAGTGCAAATTTTAATGCACTCTGAACATGGTAGCATCACGTCTCTTTTGGGATTGTAGTAATTCTCTACAGCAACAACCTCAAGAGAAGACAACAAAGACACGAGAGCTTTTACACGAACTAACTCAGTGCCCACTGTCACAATAGTGATAGCATTATTCTCTGATTCTATCCATGCTAATGTTCCATCAAGAAATTGAATATGAATTCCTTGTTTCCATAGCAAACAGTGAGAAAAAGTATAAGCAGTAATCCAAACATCTGAAGGAGGGTAAAAAAGCTGTTGATGAAGGAAGTTCTTTGATAAACTCTGAATTTTTGAGTGTATAGCTTCTCTTTGTATTGTATTAGCAGGCTCATTGACAGACAAGGTAAGTGCAGCGATAACACTCTCTTCCTTGTTTTCTAAAGCCTTCTCACGTACTATGTAATCACCTCGTTCCAATTTAAAGTATTGTCCTCTTTTTGCTTTGTCACGATATTGGGGTGAAACCTCTTGTTCTTCTGTTATGGAGATGTGTTTCAGAGTGAGGAGGTGAATCGCTAGTTGATCGATATATAAAAGTATACGTGAGAGTAAAAGAGAAAAGAAAGACTCGGGAAGATACTGAAAAAATACTTTTCGAAGGAGAAGATCTTTGTTTGATAGGTCATAGCAGGGGTAGTGAGGGTGAGGGGGAGCAGGAAGGAGGAACATGGGAAGAAGGAACTGCTCTCTCTCCATGTTGAGTGCCACTATTAAATCGTATTTCTCCATGATGCATAGAAATGTCTTGTGATACTGGTTGGGTATCTTAGTGTTTTCCAATATTGACGTCAATGCAGGTTTGTTGATGGTTCCCATATTTGACTTTTGAGTTTTGCAGGTGTTAAGAACTTTTGCTAAAGTATCACTCAACCATTGTAAGTTTAAAAAGAAACAATCGCTCTGTCCTTTGTCGTTGGTGGGATCGTAATGAAAGAGAGTGCCAGATTCGTGAAGAAACTGACAAGCTAAAGCAAATTCTTTGTCATCATCGCTAAGGTCTCCACTTTGATGACTAATGGCGCGAAAACTATCAACGAGCTCGCTGCGTCGCACTATACTTTTATGTTCCTTCAAATGCTTAGCTTTCGACTCAATATGACTTTGTAAACCCGTGTAGGATCTTGGTACCATCTCTTCGATCATTCTTTCTTGAGAATTTTCAACTTTCAATTCACTAGCTATGACATGAATGTATTTCTTTAAAGTCTCTATATTCTCTTTAACCAGTGTATTGACAAGAATAGGCTGTGAAAGGCAAGGTAGCCCATACGAGTGTGAATACTGCTCATCATATAAACTTGAAGGGTTATCAACTTGAAATATTTCTCTTTCCCAAGCATATATATCCGGTAAAGTCACTCCTGGAGATTGGTCCGCATGCGTAGCAATTAGTACGACTTTTGCTTCAGGTAAACGTGATTTGATGTTACGAAGAATAGGCACAAGGGCCTCTAGCCCTTTCTTACCTTCAGCTAAATCCCACAGGCAAAGGTAGACACATCGACGTATTATGAAGCATTGATACATGGACAAGGACATAGCTTCATCTGTGAAATTAATCATGTGATATGTCACACGCACTGTAGTTCGATCTCTTGTTTCACCACGATAATCAAATGTACCAGTCTCCATTGACACTGAAGAGGTAGTCAACTTCTGTCCGAGTAGCTCTTTGAAAAGGGTACTTTTCCCTGCTCCCTTCCAACCTAATAGCATCAGATTCATATGACGATAATTAGCAGACCCTCGCAATTGACAACGTAAATATGTCATGATAGACTGAGAACCTTGAGCACATACTTTAGCTGGTGGAAATGTCATCTTCTCAGACTCAAGTCGAATGATGGACAAGCTTTTCCAGTTTGCAAGGTTCTTTGGAAGTTCTCTCAATTTTGGAAGACCTTTGAGATTGAGAATGACAAGATGAGGCAAAACACAGACCCATTCTGGAACTTGTGTGAGTTTAGGATTCTGACTGAGATCCACATTTATGAGTGAATGAATACAAGGATAGATATTGTGACTTGTCAATTGAAGAACTTTGCGTTGTGGTTCTGCATGTCGGTCCTCATCCTCAAAAGAACTTTGGCGTCTTTCTGTGTGTCGTCTGATCATTCCACGATGAGGGTCAGTTAAACAATTAAAAGAGAGGTTTAACTCTCGTAATTTGGGACAGTTCCAGCGTAATAGAGGTGGAACTTTCTCAAGAGAATTGTGAGACAAATCTAGAGTTTCCAACGATCGAAGTTGGAACAGCTCTTCGGGAACTGCACCAAGCTGATTTCCACTCAATGAAATATGAGTGTAAGAGGTGTCAGCTATACTGGAAGGGGAAAGAACAGTCAGACCTTGCCGAGGGAGAAGCAGTTGTTCTGGTTTTGTGTTAAATGGGTTTATAAACTTTGATGTGACAAGAGGAGCAGCACGTGGTGCGATAGACCATTTTGATGTAACATAGTCCATAACAGGCTGTTTATCTAAATTATATGCCAACTCAGCAATTTCAAGAAGACTTTTAACGATATGATCCGTGCATGATTTGTTATCTAAAACCTCGAGTATGTATTCTAACCATTTGAGTGGTTGTGGATCATGATCGGAGCTCAATAGGAGCTTTACCACTTCAATTTCACCTTGTTTACATGCCTCTAGAGTAATCTATTAAAAAAGATGAACAGAAAGTCAGTAAAGTATAATCATGTCATTTATGCTGACTTGAGTGTATGCAAAGCTAGGTCTGAAATTTGTAGGACGATTACAACACGTACACACTATGTCCACTGATTAAATATTTCCAGTAAGTATAGAAGTAACACATTTTAATGGTAACACACTTTTTTATGTCTAAGTTACTGTTTAGTAATGTGTAGTTCAGAAAACTGCAAGCTCAGCTAATTGCAAGTTGGTTTATCTACTACCGATAAAACAAGCAGCTGTCATTGTAGAGTAAACCAGTACACACTTTCCCAAACATGAGGAATGCAATAGGTTAGATAAACAACTGAGAATTGTACATAGAGAATGCTGACCTCACTAGTCATTACCTGTCTCTAACTATCATTAATGTCGCGTGTACAATTAATACTCCTTAGAAGTACAATTAACAGTTACGTAATAGTCTGCGCATTTCACTTACTTCTCCCTACTGTTAGTTAGTGTTTAAATTAATGACTCTCTCTCTCTTTGTGTGTACATATGTTTATCATTAATGGATTATAATAATACCTGTAGAACATCTGTGTCTGATAGAGATTGTAGTAATGGTTGTAGTATGATTTGCTTGAATAACGCTGTTAGTTCTATGGGGTTGTTGATGTCTGCTGTTAAAAATGGTACCGAATTCCACTGGTAGCCTGGAGGAGGCTGGAATGAATAAACAGATAAATGGATGCATGGAGTGTGGGTGGATAGTTAAATAGGAACTTAGATAAAAGAAGGATGAGTGAATGGATGAATGGATGGATAGATGGATGGATGGATAATGTAGTACAAATTTCTCTACCATAAATTCTACTGTTTTGTTAGTGACATTTGTTATTGTTACAGTAATAGGATTAGTATCTTTAATGTCTTAAATTGTACTATTGATACACAAATTATGTACCTAACTTCCTGAATTATTAATGTTTTACCTCATGACTCTCTTCGCTTAAGTCTGCAGAGTTTTCTAATAGAAATAATCTATCATCTTTGTCATTAAGAATAGAACGTAAGGTTTTCAAACAACTCCATGCAAAGTTGATACTTCCCTGGAAAAATCAATAAATAGTCATTAATTAGTTCATCCATCGATTCATTCATTCTATCTTTTCACCAATACTTCAACAATTACTTTAACACTAGTTAATCAAACTAGACTACTTCAATAGTACAACATAACAGTTATGACTTACTTCATTGATCTGTGAATAGAGTATTAGTATCAAAGATGTCATCATCTTCTGGGGATTATGTAAAACAGACAAAGACTCCTCAGACAATCCTTCCTATGAAAGGACGAATGATATAATATGTTAATTTTGTTATCATAAATATCAAAGGATAGTATTAGTGTGTCAAGAATCATTGATCAGGTAAATGGGTCAGTGGCGTCAGTGGTTCATAGTGAGTGGTGAAATAAACAAGAGATGAGTGGTGTAATGTACAGTGGTTAGTTGTGTAATGGTCGAATGGTCAAGCTATAAATTTTAATGATTTGTTAGAATATGACAACATTGATGATGATTTCTGTACCAGAACCAGTTATGGCAAGAATGTTTAAAGTCCACCTCCTAATTTCACAGTCTAAACAAAACCTAATATGGCTATAATTCCATTAGTAGAAAGAAAAGGTGTCTAGTCTTCGTACTTATTATTAACACTTCCTATTTCAACACAACTAGTGTTTGTACGAGAGACAAAGTCACTACAATAAATGGTCCTAAAGTTTACATTCTTTTGACACCATCTACTAACATGGTTGGTGTGGACAAACATAATCATCATTTAGAACATTTACAATAACATAAGCGTTGGTAAACATAACACCATCCAATAAAAGTTATGGCTTCTTGAAGTAGAGCATAATTTAAGTCTAGACTCCATAATTTAAAATGACTGTAAATCGTTCCAAACTAACAATGCCCCACCCCCCTTTAAGCTTGCAAACCCAAACTTCCATACTCAAGTTTATAAGCTTTAGCTCTGAAAACCTTCCTTATAAAAGCAGTGCTTGAATACATTTTATTTGTCATATAAAATAACAACAGCAATATTTCAGCTGTCTGTTTTAACAAAGAGAATTTAAAAGTATTAATGCAATTCTAAGTCTTGAAAACCAAATCATTAAATGAAATCCTACACCAATTTAACAAGTATATTTTGATCTAGTGACAGTGACTACATCTGATGTAAGCAATAAAATATTTTCTTTCATATAAAATAATGATATAAAATTGAGAATTAACCAGCGCCGTCCTATTATTAATCCATTAACACAAACAATCTACTTTCACATATCTACACGATCCCTCTTAACAACACTATGCAAATTATAATATATATATATCGTCTATTACAATCAGACATTAGGGATTTATTATACCTCAAGATGTAACTCAACATTGGCAAACTTTTTTACTGCATTAGCCATAGAACAATGACTCCATTCTCTTAACAGATTGTTTTGACCAGAACCACTCAAACCATACATGTATATGTTAAGCTCAGGTCTGTAAGGAAGAAATGACAGCCATTATAAAATTAATACTTTAGGTTGCCAACTATAGGAGCGTTATAGATGACAGCATATTGATATTTTAAATAGAGCATTTTTTTTTGTAATGTGATCTCACAATGCTCACGTAGCAACGTGTAATATTACTACAGTGTTATAATGCAAACTTTGGTTCGTGTAACTTATACGATTCTGATGAATCAATAACAGTCATGGCTCACTAACTTGGTCTCTTTTAATTGCACATCAGTCATTTCTGCTAATGGTCCTTTTCCAGAGCACATCCTAGACTGTCATCACTTTCCAGTAATTATTGTGAGGGGGTGGTTTGGCATTCGTGAAGGAGGGGCTTGTAATAATATTCATAGCCCACGTGGTGCACTGAAGATGGATGCTGTGTTGGAAACAATAGTTGATGTTTTGACAAAAGCAGTGGAAGGAAAAGGATTGGAATTGTATCCTTTTAAGGTAAAAATGTTTGTAGTATGTTTGGTAACAATAAACTGCAAGACAAATATCATCCCTCCCATCTTTCTCTTTTCTCCCCTCCCATTTCTCTCTCTCTCTCTTTCCCCCTCCCATTTTCTTTCTCTCTCTCTCTCTCTCTCTCTCGCCCCCCTCAATAGATTAAATGGTACAATCATTGTGTACTGCCACAATTTCATTTACCATATAAGGATGACACATTAGCCATTTTAGTCCTAAACACACCAGCTATGTTTGAAAATCTCTTAAAGCCGTATATTATTCACAAGTACAAAGAAGGACAACTTGATCCCATTGATGAGTGTTTTAAAACAGAGTTCAAAGGATTACAAGATACGCTAAAACAATACGAAACAACCTTTATTCAAGACTTTGAAATATTACCTAACAAACGACCGAAAATTTTAATCCAAACAGCTGGGCATGTAGCGGGGGCAGCCTATTATTATCAAAGGAAAGATGTACATAATCCGCCTTGGGAAGCCAAGACAAACATATATGGTGTCTCTATGCATCCAAAGTATGGTGGATGGTTTGCGTTTAGGGGTGTGCTTATATTTCAAGACGTGCTTATCGGGGATGAATTACAACAAAGGGAGCCAGTGAACTGCGTATCAAGTCAAGAGCGTTTGATTGAGTTAATGGAGAAATTTAATTTTAATTGGCAAGATTGGACGTATCGTGATGTCATGGACTGGCCTGTCGAACAAAAATATTCTTACGAACATAAAGAATATTTTGCAACTCAACCAAAGGAACGTCATGCATTAATCCAAAAATGGTTAGGGAACCAGTAGTTTGTGTTGTCAAACATTTACTATGGGAATATTATGATAAGAATGTGCTATATAATCTGAACTTTTTGTACCCCTTTAATAGTCCCTATTATACTATTGTTCTACCGGCCCTAATTCTCTTTACTCACACACACAGACAGACAACATAATATGTTGATAAAATAGCCCCCACACCAATCTTTATTGTTTGCAGTGGTTAATGTGTCTATGTTTAAGCTGTCCTTGTTTAGACTTGAGTTACACTGTCAAAATATTCACATAATTTTATAGTAGCCACATGCATCCTCCGTTATGATAAGATCAATTGTATTTGAAGACCGTTTGTGCTTTTTTGGTGACATATGATTTGGCCAACACAGTAAGTACAAATGAGTACATTGTATTGTATAAACAAACATGATTCTATTACTTGCTTGTAATAAATAAACGGTCATAGTCCACAACAAATGGTCCATTACCCAGTCAATCACTGCAGCAGGGCTAACAGATTAACGGACTAAGCTTAGACAAGGCCAGTGCTCTCGTTTATAACACTGAATAAACATTAGAATGATTAGATAATCTAAAGTAGATAAGAGATCTCCATTATCTTATACTACTATATATAACTGTCTGTTATGACAAGGGCTGGTTTCTCAGTAATAGTTCCGCTTTCTCAGTTATAGTAAATTGTGTAGAGTTGGAAATTGATAAATGAATGTTATATAATATTAACAAAATGACATGTATCGCGACAGTGATAATGTGAGACACAAATACATCAATAGACATTCAAAAAAATTTCATACTATATTATTATATGATATATATAATAATAGTAATAATATTAATTTTTAAATTAAAGTTACACAATTTGATATTAAAATTGGAGATAAAGAGAACTGATTATAATAATATTAATAATGAATCTGGTACAATTATTAAATTAATAATAAAACGACGAAAATGCCAAATAAACTTAAAATTTTTTTAGAGATTTTTTTGGACAATTACAACTTTATACAAGGCTAGTGATAATTGGTGAATGACAAACGACAATGAGGTTAAAGAAATTTATAAGTTTATTAGAGAGAGAAAGGAAAGAGAAAAAGATAGGAACTATAATACAAAATAGAGAGGACTGCTTTCAGAGAAATCTTGACCTACCTGTTTAGTATTGGGGGTTTTGTAACTGAAGTGGTCTGGAGTGAGCCATAAATTACAATGTTTATTCTGCTACTATTAAAAGACATCAAAAATGATGCCGATTATCTCAATAGAGATAATAAAACAGTTATTAGGAGTGGCAATATTAACGACCACAATTGTAATCTTTGGACATGACTGCTTGAAGAATAGGGTTGATTGGATGGTTCAGTTCTAATTGGCGTCGTAGTGGGTTCTGGTAATGACAACGCTATTGTTGTGGATTGTGTGATGGTGGTAGCTGTGAGGGTGATAGTCGGAGATATATGAGATGATATTGTGCTGGAAATAGGTGGTGGAACAAAAGTACACTTCGATGTCGAGTTATACGGCAAAGAACATTTATAGTTTGGTTCAATTTTACAATCACGGTTGCAACCATCATTGGAGTCTGTATTTCCATCATCACATTCTTCATCAGATGTTCTTCTACCATCTCCACACAAACTCCTAAAACAAAAAGACTTCACTAGCCTGTCCGTGCTACACTCATAGTCAGAATAAGGAACACAAGTTTCGTTACATTCATTTTCATCTGGACCATTTTCACCAAATCTGTCACAAATCTCACCAGCCTCTCTGATCCCATTGCCACAATTTGTTTCGTATTTATCATACCAAAAGAAGACCAGACTACTACTAGGTCCAAGTTGGTGTATGTAAGGAGTATCCTCAGCTTCTTCAATTTGTTTGACACCACTGACTGATGGGGCCAGCCATTGTATAAGTTGAAAATTCACATCAAGACTGATTTGAGCGGTACCAGCAGCAGGTTTTAGTTGGCACTCTTTTACAGTGGTATCCGTATGGACTTCTGACTCGGCTACCGAGAACAAGTTTACAGGTTGGTTCAACTTATTTGCTATAATAGGAAGGTTGTTTGTTATATCCTGCGTTCCGCCATTTGTTGCACAAAAAAAGACTCGGAGTGGTTTAGGTGCTACAGTTTGTGCTACAGTTTCTGCTGTTTCTGCTGAGCAACCTCTAATTATACTTCCAAGATGTTCGGTAACTATTGTCTTGTAATAATCACCGATAGTCAGGGCACTGACAATCTTCTTTAAGTCTGATATCAGGCTGTTATCGACTGTATTTGTTAATAAACTGCACAAAGATGACTGGTGGCTCTTGTAACATGATTTAAGAGACTGGAAAGCTTCTTTTTCAAATTTCAAACAAATTGGTGGGTCAGGTTTGGTCTTGCTCTGTGAGAACTTTTTAGCTAGCTCTAGGAGACGAGGTTGTAGACAGTGCTCTGTTTGTAAGATCCAGTCTACAAGTTTCTGATTTTGGAGACAATGTTGACAACTGTCATTGGAAGAGTGAAATAAACGAACAGAATTACACCGAGGAAGGGCATAGCTGAGAGAGAATCCATCAGTGTTACATTGGAAAGTGGGTTCAATACATGTATCATAAAAGTTACAAGTCAGAGTATTAAAAGAGTCGTGAGGTTGGCAAATTTTTCTGCTATTGCCTGAAGTAGTTTCTCTTCTATCAAGTGGTTTTTGCTGTTGTTGATGACCTAAAGGAAGAGAGGAGAAGGTTGTCATAAACCAGATGTAACAAGTTGTTAGCCCTTGTAAGAACCACCCCTTAACATGATTGTCAAGTGATTAATGGTTTCCTGTTGAGACAACCCAAAGCAATGCAAGTATAATCCTGCACTGAAACAAGTGATATCAAATTACACTGAAAGGCTCTCAGTACAGGATATATCAACTCCTACATTAAAAAAGCTACAGAGACTGGTCTATTAGGATACTATTATCATAGCTCATAGTAACAATGAAAGGTCTACTCGAGACCTTTGTTTACTGTGTATGGGTCAAGGTTACTACCACAGGGTACTAGAACCACCTTGTTGTAAGGTATGCGCAAATCTAAACTAGTTCTATATAATCAGATTGCCGTCAGCTGTGGTCTATGTCAATGTTACTAGAGGCTTTCTTCTGATGCTTTACTTCTCACTACTGTCAGTAATAACAGCATGGGAGTGTTTACATTACCAGACTCATAACACTGGAGTAATTGACTCTAGCTATACTAGTAGCCTGGCCATGCTGAGAAGCCATAATATATTGATTCACACTATATACGAGTAATATTGATGTCTCTCATGTAGAGGCCAGCTTTAGTTATGACCAAACAAACTTTACTACCATTAAATGTAGTTAGCACTTTTAAAAAGGTGGAGTTGCTTAAAATAAATTATATATATGCATTTATAAAATTCTGTTGCTAGTGCAGAGTACTAGTTGCATGGATACTGGCACTACTGCAAACATTTAAAATATGAAGACGGCAGATGGGACCATATACAATACATGGTATTAAGTAACAGCTAGAGTGAAGATAAACTTTGCCCGCCAAAACTCAAAACTCTGACACATTAATAGCAAACATTGTAAATAAATGACAATAACTAGTATTGTTAGAGTATCTTTTTCATTTCTGGTTAAAAGAATATCATCAAAAATACCACTATTTTTTCTTAAAGAAAGAGAGTTTGTCTAGACAATCTAGGCGCCTACACAAGCTGGCCTCTTAACTGTAAGTGTTGCGGGTAACGATTCATTACCATACAATGAAAACAGTGGAATTTCTAGCACACACACATAAAAGCTATTTAAAAGTTCATTTACCTGCATTGATTGGAGCAGCTTGCACTGAAACACTGCACAACAGTACAGCCATCACGAGTACTAACACTATTCTGGAACACGATGATAGTAAACTATCAGAACGATAATATCTTCTGTGAGTTGTATTCCGCCAACTCGAGAAGGTTCCTCCACAGGGAGCTTGCAAAGTGTAAGTAGTACAGGGTAGTAACATTGTTCTAAGTGTCACACTAAAACTCGAACTCTAAAATTGTTATAAGGTCGGACAGCTCCTACGACTGCTATCCAACTTCCACTGCAAATATTGTCACTAGAAGCAGTGCTTTATTGACTCGTGGGAGCAGAACGCGTATTTATAGCTAGGAGTAGTTGTTGTAGCAAGCTTTCGACATAACAATCAACATAATACAGCTTAGCACTGCAAGACTCTAATATCCCCTCGCTAAATCACTATGCTGTGATCACGTGACCACCTAATTATTTAATTATCACGATAGTAACAAATTAAGTACAACAACAACGCGAAATTAAATTATTAAACGAATTATCATTATTTTTCTAAAGAGTATTATTACGAGGATAATAAATATTAAATAGCTCTAAAAACAGTTTACTATATACCTGTTACCAGTAGTGACAAAATAAATACATGGTAATTAGGGCAATACTAAGGATAATCTATTAGCACAAATTGGTGTCTAGTAAAGAGCATAATAGTTATTTATTAAAAACAATTTAATTTATGAGTGTACTTTTTGTTGAGATATTCTGGTCATGCCAGCATGTATTCTGAAATGAATTCGACTTTCAAGATGGTATCCTTTGTACGAATTTCTACAGAAAACAGTTCCAAAAATCAAAGCAAGAAACATTATCTAAGTTTCACATTCACCCTAACAATAAATGTACTAGATAGCTAACAAAAGAATAGTGTTTCTGATGTGAGAATATATAAGTAGGTCCATCAGTTAAATATCATTTTAACAATAAAAAGAGTAATGCTGCATACGTGACTAATAGGTGAACAAATGAATAACGAAACGACAACGGCTGGTGCCAGTTGCCTCTGTTGAGTGCTACTGCGTCAATGGAGTCTATAATTAAATGAGGGACAAGCTTATCTTAATGGTTCTCACTGTATATATAGTAAACAGTTTATTGGCAATGGGAGAACTGGGAATACAAATCACACAAGCTAACAGAACACTAAATGTACATATATATTCTCCACAACATCCCATTATGTTTACATGAACCATTTACCGATTTGCATATGGATTCATCCATCCATCTATCCATCCATCCATCCATTCATTCATTCATTCATCCATCCCTAAAATGGCAAAGATATCTTGTCAGACAACTACACCAGCAAAACTTACTAACAAAGAACACATAAAAATGATTCAGATATTACTACATCAAAGAACACTACCATAAGACCATGCAATCACTTTGTTAAAACACTGTCACTAGCAAGCTAAGCTTGCTTCCAGACACAGCTAACAAAATGCTCAAAACTTTTATTTGTTGGGGGCTGAATAAATTGTGTGAACAAAAAGAATTGAAGTGCTAACACTAACTTTGCTGAATCTAGTAGTTTTTCTGCCTCATGCAGCTTTCCCATGTCCAAATGTAGTAATCCTAACTCCATATGAGCTGCAGGAGCTGTGTAATGATCATGCTGCAATTCTCCTGACCTAAAGAGGCAGAGAGAGACAGAAAGAGGGAGAGAGAGGTAAAGAGACAGAGTAATAAATTCTTATGTCATTACATAACACATTCTTTATTGTTGTAATTCATCAATAATGAATGAATTTTGCACACCTGTTTAATATACATCAAGAATGTCGACTTGATTTACAAATTCGATACATTCCTAATTTGTTACAACCACTTATATCCATTTTAAGGAACATTAAATCTGTACATTTAATGATGATTATTAATAATACTAACGAACGTCCGAACATCATAACAAAACATAACAGGGGAAACACATATATATCAAACAATGAATAATCTAACATATTGTCTACAATGTAAATTGCACCAGATGTGGAATTTGTTATACAACTTTGCATTTGTTTGTCGTTTCCCTAATAGTGACTTGGTCAATAAGACACGTTACCATAACAACGGGATTTATACATAAGGATATCATCGGCACACACTGGAGTATGGCGAGGTTAATAAATTTAAGCCTGTGGTGCTAAAGTATACAAACAGCTGGGATTATTATGGTCATAGGTAATGTTGTTTGTAATGTGATATCCTCTCAACACTACAGTGCGTGATAGGCATATATGGCTGGAGGGAAGTGATGTTTTGGACTTAATGTTATTTTAATTTGTTTCTGCATGAGTAATGCTTGAAGGATGAATGGTAAAAATCTTCTCTGCTATGCTTACCTGTCTATGACTGCTTGAAAGCATTGCAAGGCTTCATCATATCTTTCTAATCCTTTGAAACATACCCCTTGAATGAGTGTAATGACGCCCCAGTCATCTATGTAACATGAATTAGAATCTGTTTGTATGTGTGTGTGTGTGTAAGAGAGAGAAAAGACAGGAAGAGAGAGATAAACATTTAATGTTATATTAGGAAAAAACAAAAAGACAAAAGTCAAGGGGAAAGGATAAGGAAATATACACACAGTTTGTTTATTATAATTCACACAAGACACCTACATACATGCAGTGAGGGAGGTTGGTTACATAACATAATTTGTATCAACTTCCTATCACAAGCTCTTAAGGAAAGTTTATTAAAGAATTATGGCAAAACACTAAATCAACGTTTGTCATAACAATACACATGCGACGGTTAACCTTAACTGGAGAGAAAGCCTAATTATATCAAGTCACTCCATGTAATTCTAATAAACAGCCGAATATATAAACAATTTAGATAGTGATGAAATTGATATCTACTCATTACAACCTCCACTAAAACAATGTAGACCTGTGATGTTCAAAGCCAGCATACATGCTATACACTATTACAGTTAGAAATTCTAGTCTCGTTGACTAACAGAATGACATTACTAAATTATGCCTGGTGAAACATGTCAGTTATGTGTGTGCATCTAAGGGGGAGTTAAGCGTGTGGGCTGTCCTGTGCACTATTTCGAGATATTTGATATCTAGCTAAATGGTGCAAACCTCTCGTTTCTTCTACAGTCATGAGCTCGTCCCACACTACGCGCATGACATTCTCTAAAAGGGATTTATTCAAAGAGAGCAGCTGGAAACCATTCCAAGCGTATATCATCTCCTGTGTGAAAGAAATATTTAAGATTATACAGTTACAATATTGAGGTTTACATTACTACATATTGATGTAGTACACGTTGGAGTAAAGTAGTAAGTAATATATTAATATTTAAAGGAAATTACATTTTAAATTACTCAAAATACAAAAAACTTGTTCATATTTGTAGATGTACATTCATCTGTGAATGAGTTCATTAGCAAATATAAAAAGCAAATCCATAACAAACAAAACCATGACGATACATGTACATAATATTATATTACACGTACATTCTTATTATATACATCTACTTAGCATGCTATATAAGTATGCCAGTTTAGTTAGACATCTGTTCAATGGAGTCTACAGGGTATGAGGTAAGAAATCACAGTGTACATGAGTAAATATAACAAGTTATAGCAGTTACTAACCATATGGCAGACTGGGTTTATCAAAACTAAGAAAGAAAGCTGTAGCACTACCAATTCAAACTTGTTTCCATAAGCTATGAGAATGTATGTGAAAATTGTAAGCACGTTTGTGTCATTAGAGATATTAACAATAGCACAGCACTTGATTTTGGCTATGATAGTTTATACACAACAGAGTTATAAGCAGTGAATAACATTAACGAAGATGCTTGTAGCAATCATATCCCAGTTCGTAATATATATTGTTCTGTGGTATTCTTTTGAATATGTTGCTACATTCTTTAAGCATTTAGTAGCTATTGTTTAAGACAACCCAAAATTATTGACTGTGAATGCTGTAACAGGTGGACAGGTTGTGGGTGGATACATGGACAGATGAATGGATTAAATGATGAATTGTTAAGTCTATTTATGGCGAGTCACTTAGGGGGTAGTGTCCACTTACCAATCCACAAAGAGGTAGTCGGGCTCCTTCCAAGTAACGTTCAGACTTGGCTATCACAAATTTCTCAACAGGTATTGATTTCCCAGCAATGCGTTGTTTATAAGTGGGTATTTTTCTGAGAGAGAGAGAGAGAGAGAGAGGAGAGAGAGAGAGAGGAGAGAGAGAGAGAGAGAGAGAGAGAGAGAGAGAGAGAGAGAGAGAGAGAGAGAGAGAGAGAGAGAGAGAGAGAGAGAGAGAGAGAGAGAGAGAGAGAGAGAGAGAGAGAGAGAGAGAGAGAGAGAGAGAGAGAGAGAGAGAGAGAGAGACAGAGAGACAGAGAGTCTTAAATCCAACATTTACAGAGCTCATCCATTCATATTGTGTTTGTATATATCAAATTACAAAGCAATTATCTTTCAATACTTCATTTATGAGAAAATTATTGTCAAAACAATATATACACACACACACATACAACAACATATAAAGTCAAAGGTATTTGGTTAGGCTTGCTCAAAGCATGGCCTGAATGTAATAATAAAGTTTATAAAGCAAGTAATGATCAATATAACAATACTAATGTAGTACTATAGAGCCCACTGCTATATGATAATAAAGAGAAATGAAAGATCAACAAAAGCTATTAGAGTGTTGTCAGTATCATAGGAGTTCAATTCAAGTCAATATGTATGACTATATGAACTGTCATATCACAAAGAGGGGGGCTCTCCTGAAATCATAAAAATGATTGATTATTTACCCAGTGATACAAAAACACTTGAACTATATCTCAAAAAACTGTTATCATTCCAATAGAATAGAGTAAAGGAAAAGTCTTAACTCAAATAACCTTAAAACAATGAGGTTAACAGTAGCATTCATTCATTCACTTAATGACCCGATCTTATATACACCAGCCACAATTTCTATAGTAGGTTATATAACTCTAGGCAGTTTATACTGTCACAAATAAGCTAATGTAAACAGTCTATTGAGATCACTATCAACTCTAGTCATTGGAGTGGAAAGTCCATCAAATTTAGCAGTTAAAGTTCATAGAGGAAAAGCAACTTGAATAAAGGAAAAGGCCAGAAAAGGAATGGTTTAAGATAATAGGATAATAGGATGAGTGGTGTTTTAGAGGGTGTGTTTTTATAGTGCTTGTTACAATGACCAATACTAAGTATACTAGAGTTTAATGACATTCTTTTTCTATGTGTTCATTGTGTATGATTTCTGAACCTCATCTCTGTGTATCTCTGTAAAACTGTATATAATACAAGTTTATCTCAGTAAATAGTACCTGATACCAGTATATCTCTGTATAACAATATATAATACTAGTATATATCAGTAAAACTGTACTTAATACTAGTATATCCCAGTAAAATAGTAGCTGATACCAGTATATCTCTGTAAAACAATACATAATACTAGTATATTTCAGTAAAACTGTATATAATACTACCATATAGACTTAGAAGTTTCATATACAAACTATTAAGCTAATGAGATTCAATAGAAACACCAGTTAATGCTTGTGGTCAATATCACATGAGCAGCTGTCATTTTTATGATTTCTGTTTTAATACTAATTATTAACATTGTTATCTTAATTTCACAATGATATCAAATGCTAATACCAAATATACTACCTATTCATGTAGTACTTATTAATAATGTTATCGTAGTTTCAAATTACTAATATGAAATGATATATTGGAGTTTATTTTGACCTTGAAAGTCATTTAATAGCTTCTTTATATGTATACTCATGATAATACTTTGCTTATTATAGTAATACAGCTGCTAACAATCAAATTGTCAAACATGTTGATTGTGGAGTCATTAAAAGTAAATTGGAAAGAGTGTTTTATAATCGAAAATTCAACAAGAAGGGCAGAACTATGAGAAAACATAGGTCAAATGTCAACATGACTTTTGAATGTATTTTTTTACTGAATTACATGTATACTGATTTAATATACAGTGTTTTACTGAGTTATACTGAGCACTATGACTAATGCATATGTGTATACAACTATCACACCAGCAATGACAATGGCCAAACCACATGGTAGCAATGTCCGTTGGAATGCTTGGAATGTATATCTGTACAAAAAGTATAGTTCAAATATTTAAGGTCTTCTCCGGCTGCTGTTGTATTGTACAACAATTGCAAATAATAGGCTTCCTATTGACAACTAACATGGTACAACAAATTATTATAGTTTAAATGAATGAAGTGAATTTTATGACCAAATATGGTCATACTTGACAGGCAAATATGCAATTACAAAATATATTAATTAAAATAAATTTAATATACCGTTCTTTGTTGTGCTATTAATTTATTACTTAAAATATCTATTGTTTTACCAATTCATGTATTGTTTTACTGAGATATACTAATATTGTGTATTCTTTTAGACAGATATACTAGTATTATGTATTGTACAGAGATATACTAGTATTATGTATTGTTTTACAGAGATATACTAGTATTATGTATTGTTTTACAGAGATATACTAGTATTATGTATTGTTTTACAGAGATATACTAGTATTATGTATTGTTTTACAGAGATATACTAGTATTATGTATTGTTTTACAGGGATATACTAGTATTATGTATTGTTTTACAGAGATATACTATGTATACTATTCTGAGTCTAGCCCATTTCTGACAATATATGACAGCAATGCATGTCATCACTACTATGTATATATGTATATATTTAAGTAGTATAAATTTAAAAAAACATATAATTAAAATAGATATTAGCCATGTAGACAATTAAATAGTGGCATTACTTTTCGTGGAAGAGGATAAGTAAACAAATACAGACAAAGCATTATTTACTAACATGTTTAAAAATAACAATATCATAATCTAATTACAGGATTTTGAATGAAGCAGTTTGTGGTCAAGCTATAGTAATCTGTATATGACCTATAAGTAGAACTATGTACTTCAATAAACTGTGAGTATATCTATAATGAAATATTAAGTAAGCCATCCAATTCATCTTCATATGTTCATTCTCATAGGCTTCAACCAGGATGCATCATCAGTATTCTTATACAATGCATCAGTTCCTAAGTTTCCCATACAAACATGCGGTTTTGTTACAGACAACTATGTCTACAATCTTAATTAAAAAGACTTACAAAGCATATTAATTAAATAAATCACAAAAATTTTTACGTCTTCGTAACATATTTCATACTAATTTGGAGACTATCTGCCTTAATATGACACAAACAATATAAGTGTCCAATTAACTAATGAATAAATAAGAAAGTTTTGTTGCTATGTGACATGAGATAATGACTCATTAGAGACCATATTTGTTTTAAGGTCAACAATTCTATATTCATAATAATGCCATGTATGCACTTAAAGTCTGTGACAAGTATGTTGTCTATATCCACTGAGAAATATGAATATCTATAAACATAAGTTATGTTCTACGAAGTTAGTTTAAAGTTTACATGAATATTGTTAATAATATAAAGGGTAGACTTATTTTGCCATGACTTACAACATTTAATGTTATTCATGTGTGTGTTTTTCTAATATACCCATAAGTATATAATTAGTTTCAGTATGCACAGTATATGCCATAAAGATTGTGTATTAGCCAATATTAATTCATATTATAGTATTAGTTGTATTGTATATTATATACTATACTATATGTCATATGGTATTGTCATTATAAAGTGATAATAGTAGATAAAAAGATTGATAAAGTTCCTGGTAGGCGCTAAGTCTCGTTACTTTCTAGTCACATTCCCATGTCACTACAGAATGGGTATGGGTCTTTTTTATTTGAGTTTATTAGGGGTGTGGTAAAATAATCATAGGGTGTGGCCTGATGGGCATAGTGTTGGATATGATTAGAAAACTGATTTTATACAAGAAATGATTGTAACTGTGCACATGGTCACACACACTGATAAGATCATTAAAATTAATAAACTAAGACAACTTGTGGTCACTTAGTGGGGAAGCTTAAACCCTAAATTATTATAGTTCTGTTTCCTCAAACAAAACTGGCTCAGTCCGTGTGAGGAAGAAATCACCAAATAATGGCTTAATCAGCACTTTTAAAAATAAACAGCTGTTTGCAGTGAGAGCACTCATGAAAGTTAAGAATGTGGAAAAATGTTACTGTCTCCAAACCCACTAGTAACAGCTGGATTTATTCTTATAAATATGCTAATCTTGTGATTTATTTAATTTAAATTTTAATTTCAGACTTACTATAGTTGTGAGGATGACATCATAAACCATCAATCTTTTTTGTATTGCGTTGCTATGGTGATTTTGCAGCTGGTGTTTGAATTAGCTAGCATGAAGAAGCCCTTTCAATAGAACTACAAATTTCACTAACATTTTTAGTGATGCTATGATCTCAAGGTGTCGTAGCATATTACAATATAACAACAATTATCTTCGTATCCTTTTTTTTCATTACTCTCTATCCAATATTATTTAATTAAGAGTAATTAAGTTTATAGTAAATACAGCTTGTATATGTAATCAGTTCACATCATCAATTCATCAGTTCCACTATCCCATCCAATCATTCATTTGTTCATCCATCCATTCATTGCTTACTTCATTGCCTTTTCTAACTCTTCCTTTGTAGGTACGGTCACAGATGGTTCAATCTGTTCTGGAAGATAAGTCTCGTGTCTTAACATCATTAGAAATGCATTCTTTTGATATAAAAATGTTGCCTAAATGAAATAGATATTAATATTAACTTCATACACACATATACACAGAGAGAGAGAGAGAGAGAGAGAGAGAGAGAGAGAGAGAGAGAGAGAGAGAGAGAGAGAGAGAGAGAGAGAGAGAGAGAGAGAGAGAGAGAGAGAGAGAGAGAGAGAGAGAGAGAGAGAGAGAGAGAGAGAGAGAGAGGGAGAGAGAGAGAGAGAGTACAAGTATCACTATAAGTATAACTTTGTTTAGTTAAATATTAACAAAAATGATGGTACAATAAATAAAGTGTACTATCATTTGCAATAACATATGTACTGTACAATCAGAAGCACTATCTTATATGTCATCTCGTATAACACACACATTATCTAATGTATTATCTAATGTACTATATATCTTGTGCATTATCTAAAAGTACTATCTTGAGCATTATCTAATGTACTATCTTGTGTATTAGTATGTCAGTAATGATTTGTTCAATGACTACCATATCTATCTCTTTTCAAGTCTGCTATGAGGTCAGTCACATCCTCTTCTTGAAGAGTTACAAGGTAAGTGGTCTGTAATCACATTACAAGATCAAACTGCATCTAATGTATTATCTCATGTATTATCTATCTTGTGCATTATCTAATGTACTATCTTGTGCATTATCTAATGTATTATCTTGTGCATTATCTAATGTATTATCTTATGCATTATCTAATGTACTATCTTATGCATTATCTAATGTATTATCTTGTGCATTATCTAATGTACTATCTTGTGTACTATCTTACGTACTATCTTGTGCATTATCTAATGTACTATCTTACGTACTATCTTGTGCATTATCTAATGTACTATCTTACGTACAAGCTTATAAATTACAATAATAGTGAATTCATTAGACACAAAATTTATAAATTCATCTATCATTTCAATCCAAAATCACATTCTCTCATCCAGAAGGGAAACCCCCTTACATAATAGTATTGCTGACAACTAGCATGACATCACATAGGGAGAATTATAGACAAACAGGAGTAAGAATAAAAACTTCAAAGCTGGCTTGTCAGAACAAGTATTAAGCCTATAAATACATGAATATCATATCATATTACATGCACATGTGTACTTTTCTAGTAATCAAGCCATATATCCTATAGATACATGTATACATGTATACTTGGAGAAGAATGAACAGCAAAACAGGAAAGAGTTCTACGTTCATATTGTGATATCATAATGGTTAAGCCTGACATGTTGCATCACCAGTATTTACTATTAATATGACACTTCTGCGTAGTTTTTAGAGGATTCTTATTAGAGAATAACAACATAGTTAGTTCGTTCTTTTGTTATTTTGTATTTGAAGTAGAAACCATATGTTTTAATTAGTAAACATAAGTAATTGTTATTTTTAAACAAACAAACTGGAACTACGTTCGTTCAGCCAGCCAACCATCCATCCATCTATCCATTCATTCATCTATCCAGCAGCCATCTATCCATTCTTTAATTACCAATCTATCCATTCATCTATCCAGCCATGTATCCGTCATTTCATACCTTTGACCATTTGCTTTCTCTATACAATAAATCAGCGTAGTGGGCAGCAACGGAATACTGGCCTTTGAAACTAAAAATAAATAAAAAGAATTGATAAGTGAGTAGGTGGAGGGATCAATTAGACAATTATAAGAATTCTAAACAACTTTTTTATACAAATACTTTCAACACTAATTAGAGTGACTTTTTGTGATTAATGATGTAATTACTCTTACTACAAATTCATATGGGAATATGGCAGTCTTACTGAAAGGAAAAAGCACTTACAGGAAGTCCCATCATGTGTGGGGAACAGTTCACACAGTTAAAACAACAATTGAAATAACAATTGTGAGAAAAAAAGCTAATGATTAAAGTAATGTAACCTGATACCATGAGAAAAGTATTATTTCATTAATGTTATAGTAGGTCACTGTGGTATGGTAAGTACTGATGTTCACTAGTCTAGAGCTTATTAATGGTAGCTATCCTAGGTTACTGTGGTAAGTACTGATGTTTACTAGTCTAGAGCTTATAAATGGTAGCTATCCTAGGTCACTGTGGTAAGTACTGATGTTTACTAGTTTAGAGCTTATTAATGGTAGCTATCCTAGGTCACTGTGGTAAGTACTGATGTTCACTAGTCTAGAGCTTACTAATGGTAGCTATCCTAGGTCACTGTGGTAAGTACTGATGTTTACTAGTCTAGAGCTTATTTAATGATAGCTATCCTAGGTCACTGTGGTAAGTACTGATGTTCACTAGTCTAGAGCTTATTTAATGATAGCTATCCTAGGTCACTGTGGTAAGTACATATATTCACTAGTCTAGAGCTTATTTAATGATAGCTATCCTAGGTCACTGTGTCAAAGTACAGATGACATAAACAGCTCACTAATAGTAGCTATTCTTAGATAAATTGTATTGGGCACTTTGATGTTTGCCAGTCTACAATACTGAACTACTATATAACAATAACATTATATCCTATAACATTATAGAACATCCTACCACTTACAATAGCTCATTTATATAAAATGGACCCAAACCTGAAAACTTAACCAGTTATGCAGTCTGTAAATTACTCTAATACAGGTTTATAGCTACACACACATACAAGTACAAAGCACTAACACAACCGCTTGCATTGTTTATATAGTTACAAACCACATATAAATATTATATTAGATCAGGTATTTGAGTTATGCAGTTAGACATCACCAAGTAATACCACAGTGGTACATTATGTACAAGAATGCACTAGCCACAAACAAAGTACAAAACATCAAAACATGAAAAACACCAAATGTTTCAGATTTGGTTTGTAGTAATGGATGAATGGACAGGAATATGTATTACTGGCTTTGTATGCGAGTGCTCTCACTCCCAAAGTGTAATGATATGAAATTACTAACATTGCTTTTGAACTTAACAATGAGTAATAGATCAGAATATGTATTGGAGTCTGGAGGTGTGCAGTGGTCAGAAAATCAATACTTTGTCTCTTTGAAGTATTATTTCTAGCTTGTGCCTGTGGTTGTAAAGCCATTACTGTAAGTAACCTTATCAAAGTGACATAGGATAGCTACCATTAGTAAGCTCTGAACTAGTGAACATCAATACTTACCACAGTGACATAGGATAGCTACCATTAGTAAGCTCTGAACTAGTGAACATCAATACTTACCACAGTGACATAGGATAGCTACCATTAGTAAGCTCTGAACTAGTGAACATCAATACTTACCACAGTGACATAGGATAGCTATCATTAGTAAGCTCTAGACTAGGAAACATCAGTACTTACCACAGTGACTTAGGATAACTACCATTAGTAAGCTCTAGACTAGTGAACATCAGTACTTACTACAGTGACCTAAGATAGCTACCATTAGTAAGCTCTAGACTAGTGAACATCAGTAATTACAACAGAAGTCTGACTACCTTACCAGTAACACCATTTCAATTCCCAATAACACAAATGATGAACTGTTTTCCACTGGTCTTGAGCATCCATTGCACGTTTAAACCATGCGATAGCCTAATGAAAGAATGGAACTATTGTAACATCATTTTTTTGAAATAATTATGAATAGATAGATGGATGAATGGTTGGACAAATGAGTATATGAAATGAATGGTCATATTATTACATCATTTGTTTAGTCTATGATATCACTTGAGCACAAGTTCAAGTCAAACAAGCTCAACTGTAATTATACAATACCTCCCAAGAGGCGAATTATTATATAACATATTATCATACAACTAATATATACACACTGTAAAACCAAGTGGGGGTATGTACAATTGGCAAGTTGACCACCAGCTGTAGTCAAAGCAAAGCTGTGCACATGACAATATCAAATGTCAACATGTATAACCACTCGAGTCCCTAGAGGCGCCAAAAACACCATAAACAATCGTGAATATTGTTAATAAAGTAAATATTATGAAAAATTTTTAAAACAATCGTTGTTTATTTAAGAGTTCTGGTAGACGTAATATTGTATAGTGAATTGCTTCCAGGGAGGGGATAAGAAAAGTCAAGTATGACAGGAATGTACGTAGGATGTGGAAAGAGGAGAGGAGTGTTACACAATTATATAACATTATAACACGTCTGAACCATTTGAAAGACAGCTTGTCGGTCGATAAATACAGGTGAACCTGTCACTAATGTCAGACATCAAAGCACAACATTCTTATTACAACATGTACATATACATGTACATGTACATGTACATGTATATGTACATGTATACGTTGTAACTAAAATGCTTTCCTACCCACTGAGATATTTCAAGTATCCTTTAATGATAAACATAGCTGAAGCTGCAAAGTTGGAATAACGCCAAAGACTGATTCCTATATCACCCAAAACCTAAACCAAACAATTCACATAACCATTTATAGTAAAAATATATCAAATATATCCTGTTCTAATTCCAACTAAAAGGATGTGATATTTCAAATATTTTATTTAACTATATCAAACTTACATTATTCACTACAACATTAGTTATTACAGCTGGTTAAGGAGAAGGGATTATTTTAATGTCTGTTCCTATTGAGAACTTTAACCTATGAAGTTATCACTACGGCATTCATATAGTGATTCATCTTCCTTTGCACTCTTTAATTTCTTAAACTTATGTAAGTAAGACTCTGTCTCTCATGCTACAGTTATACACTTGGGAGGTTCCTTACATTCTGTTCCCTGAACTTAACCAGTTATTTTCCTATACATTTATTTGATTAAGATTGGAATCATATCAATTTTTTTCCAAAGGAGTTCAACCTTTTAACCAATTCTAATTAATCTCCTATTAAATAATCAATACATGAACAACATAGGGTCTTTGTTTCTATTAAAGAGATCCCTCACTGTAAAAACCTCTTATCACGAAGAAAGACATTTATTATTCATCTCTGATTAATAAAAAAATTCTACCATTTTTTTCAGTTGGTATCCTTCTCATTGAAAGCCTCAATGCAATGAAGACCTTTTTAAATATTCTATTATGCAACTAATATAAATTGTGTTTTATTATAGCAGTGCAGTTCTGTAATGGAGTATTTTTTAAGTGTTTTGTCAAATTTATCCCCAAGTTACAACTTGAAGCAGTTGTTGTTTGTGCTACACTCAACATAATTTCAGATATTTTTAGAAAATTTAATTATAGTCCCTCCAAAATGTTTATCCATCATTATAACCAAATGTTATTTAAATTATTTCCGCCACAGTTTACTAATAGTACGTATTACATCACCACAATGCTTAGTCATTCTCATTGTGTCTTTCATATTCTCATTCAGTTACAAGTCATTTGACTCCAGTAACAAACCCAGAAGCTAGTAGATAAACAGTACATCACATCTAATGAATGGTATGACCATTCAAGTGCAGACATTGAAAACAATAACAAAATTTACCGATACAACAACGAATGACAATTACATACCAAACTCATTCTGTCATATACACAAAATAAAGAGGAAATAACTAACGATTATACAATAACCAATAACTACCACCAGTAACAACATCATAGTTCCATAATTCTTAATAGTACCATTACAATGACATCATTCCTGTACATCAGACAACTATTAATAAACATTCTATTGCATTACATCTTGTGTTATTGTTATTGATGACTCATGTGATAACATGAGTCAAATATGGCATAAGTGGCGGAGAAATAATCACAAAAATATTTCATTAAGTAATAGGAACTCAGCGACACAAAAAGCACAAAAGAACCACCAAACACGTCACAAGGGAATGGTACATTGTAAATTGGCACACAGACAGCCACCAAAAATGCTGGGTGGTGTGTACAAACACCTGTTAAGCATATTCTTAGGAAACAATGAATTCAGACACAAACACCTGAACATAGTACAGGAACAGTTCGCATTCATGACATACATCTACTCATTAAAAGCAGTCTATGGAGGTTAGTACGTCATTACATCAACCATAGCAACAATAGCAACTATACCAACCATTGTGTGATGACTAATTACTCCACATATAGCGCCATATTTCTAGGAATATTGAAATAATGTGTACGATAAAGAAAGCAAGCTATTTTAATTATGTGTGTGGAACAAATTAAAAGAAATTGCTAAATTAAGGGTCAGTAACCTTGATGAGATAGTTAGGTAGGTAAATTAAAATGCATGAAAATGGTTAAGTCATAAGATAAGTTATCTTAATCCAATATCCTTTTATATCAATAGTCTCTACAATATCCCAATCAGTTAAATCACACAATGGATGAGGTAACAATATGGACAAATGTTATGTATAATAGTATATACTATAGTAAATAGTAGCGATTAATTTACCTCATCAACATTTCCTCGTAATAACTCAACTCTTCCTTTAAAATAGAGATATAGTACACACTAAAGGATGAGAGAAGGATATAGAAAGAGGAAAAGAGAAGGGGGAGAGAGAGGAAGTGAGGGACGTATAGAAGAAAGAGGAGGGGGAGAGAAAGAAGGTAGCATCAGTTGTATACTTAATCATTAACAATTACATTGGGGTATTTGTCCATCTGCAATTGTAATAAACCATCAGCATGATCAGCATCAGTACTCGGAAGTCCTGAGAGAGAGAGAGAGAGAGAGAGAGAGAGGGAGAGAGAAAGAGAGAGAGAGAGAGAGGGAGAGAGAGAGAGAGAGAGAGAGAGAGAGGGAGAGAGAGAGAGAGAGAGAGAGAGAGAGAGAGAGAGAGAGAGAGAGAGAGAGAGAGAGAGAGAGAGAGAGAGAGAGAGAGAGAGAGAGAGAGAGAGAGAGAGAGAGAGAGAGAGAGAGAGAGAGAGAGAGAGAGAGAGAAAGCCAAAAATGAATTAAAATAATACTCATTAACTAAAGATACACAATACCAAAGTGTCAACGTCACAACTCATGACAATCACAAGATCACACGTATCACATAGCATATGATAACCATATCAATACTGACCAGTAAACATTATCTCTCAATTTCCTGCACTACAATTGTTATAATTCATCACATCAAAAAGAGACAAAAAAGCATACAAAAAGACAATTGACTAAGGGAGTACGTGTGTGGAATGCATCTTAGGAGAATACGTTACTTTGATGTATCACAATATTTCATAATGAAGACATCAATTCAACATGTCAGTACTTATTAAGTATTTCTTATATCAAGAGAGACATCAGGTTGTAGTAACACCCAAATATGTAGTAATGGCCCATATTAGTCTTAATAACCTTAAAATAGATTTAGTGATAAAAGAAAATTTAATACCAAAGTGGTTATTGTAAAAGTTTCTAAGCTCCAAAAATTGTTCATAAACAACTATTCCTTGATGCATTTGTATCAAATGTGTATTGTACGAGAGAGGATTGTAGAAACCAACAACATCGCTATTGTATCTTAGAATGTGAAAACTACAGTTGAAAATTACAGCTGATCGAATACACTCGTACATACAACACACATAATGTAAAATGATCATCATTATAACTATTATATTAACAAAGAAAGGAGTAACAAGTGTGTGTTTTATTTCTTGTGCTTTCTTAGTTTCTTTAGTAACATTAGCTATCAATTCCTCTCTCTCTTTGAGAGCTTCACTGACAACGCTATCTAAGCCATCCCACAATGAAGCCCTCACGCCACCTCCTAAGAGACTACTCAATGATAGTAGAGGACTCAGATGAAATAATGGTTTACCAAACAGTGGTTGATGTGTGGTTTAGATGATCGTGAGGGTCGAACACGAGCAAGTACACGTCATATTCCATCAGATGGGAGAGAGTTTATTGCCAGGGTAACTTCTTCATCAGATGATAAAACTTATGATATCACCATTGTACACACAACATACATAATGTACAATGATCATTATTGTAACTATTATATTAACAAAGAAAGGAATGAAAAGTGCAGATTATATTCTAAGACACGAATAATTCCAGATTTCAAGACACGATATTTAAAGCATTAAATAAAGTAAGCATTTATTGTAAGCATAAAGAGAGCATTAGTAAGGATGTCACTAAAAATTTCTAAACTGTCTAAAGGAAACCATTTCACCACTTCATTGAGAAGCCAACCTAGATTGTTACTATCTGAATAGATAGAGATCAACTTGGCTAACTGTCATGTCCAAGTTCAAGAAGTCTAAAGGGATACTACACAACTTAATATGATTGACTTCAGAGGATAAACTATGTGTGTATATGTTCTTAGAATTATTGAGTCTTTAGAAGTGAGTGTAAGAGGTTATTAGAAGTTAGTACTAATTAATGATTATTAGTATCTTAATGTTCTTATAGGTTATCATGGGATTATTAATTAGTCTCTGTCTGTATGTCTGTATGGTGTCTCTGTTTGTCTGAGTTTCTGTTTCTATCACTGTCTCTCTCGCTTCTTCTCCCTCCCTCTCTCTACGCAATACAGCAGCTGGTATAAATACCACTATCTCCCACATGTCACTCACATGAGAAATACTCACAAATTCACTGACATAGACGTGATCTATAATTTAGCTAACCCAATTGTGGGAATACAAAATATTCTTGGTTGCCTTAGCAACTAATTGTAAATAAATTGACCAAATCTCTTAGAGATCAAGTTACTAAAATGGGCTGTCAGCTATACTGATACAATGTATTACAGTATGGTGGGAACAGTATCTGAATTAAATGACTTCAGTTAACTTATAAGAGTACTGTTTAATTTGTTTATTGATCACTAACACTAGTCTGACTATATGACGAGTAAACATCAGTATTTACCACATTGACATAGGATAGCTACCATTAGTAAGCTCTAGACTAGTATACATAAGTACTTACCACAGTGACCTAGAATATCTACCATTAGTAAGTTCTAGACTAGTGAACATCAGTATTTACCACATTGACATAGTATAGCTACCATTAGTAAGCTCTAGACTAGTATACATCAGTACTTACCACAGTGACCTAGGATATCTACCATTAGTAAGCTCTAGACTAGTGAACATCTGTACCTACAACAGTGATATAGGATAGCTATCATTAGTAAGCTCTAGACTAGTGAACATCTATACTTATCACAGTGACCTAGGATAGCTACCATTAGTAAGCTCTAGACTAGTGAATATCAGTACTTACCACAGTGACCTAGGATAACTACCACTAATTAAGATATTTAATATTTAATATATTCATGACCAGACTCATGCCAATAAAGCTGTATTAGTTTGGAAATGAGTCTACAATATGAGACTACCATATATACATTTATGTATTAAACAACGACAGTATAGGAATGAGACTGCAAAGTACTGTATATATAGGAATCAGTCTCCAATGAATTATAATATTATAATGTATATGCTACATGTGTCAGATTAAGTTTACAAGCATGTACATGAACATACATGTACATTTGTCGAAAATAAATAGAAAGAATTTACATTATTAATTAATTTAACAAGGTCAAAGAGCAATGAGTGATATGATATGTCTAAGCTAGTAGTAGTAACCTTCTAAATATAGACAATAATAGATTATGTCATAGTCTAGTCAACTATAGATTATCTTTAATTATGGTTAATGATGTCTCCTTTGCTGTTCACGAATGCATTAAATATTAAATATCTTAATTAATGGTAGCTATCCTAGGTCACTGTGGTAAGTACTGATGTTTGCTAGTCTAGAGCTTACTAATGGTAGCTATCCTAGGTCACTGTGGTAAGTACTGATGTTCACTAGTCTAGAGCTTACTAATGGTAGCTGTCATTAATGGTGACTTATGTTGATGGTATGTTAATATCTTATAATTATATCAATTAAATGGAGGAAACAGAATTAGCGAGCTTCGTATGTTTTGATACATTACAAGTTAACAAAACATATACTAGCAAATTGAAATAATAAGTATTCCTTTACAACAACAACTATCTTTAATAGCAACCATACTAAATCATAGTCTGTGGTCTTATATTATATTAATGTCCTGGGATTTCCAAAATGACACAGCTAAGACTTCATAAGAACTAACTCAAACACCCTACAGGAATATGTCATAACTTCCTGTACTTATAGCATTTGTATATCAAGAGTTCAAACCAAAACTGATAAACAAGTATTGTAAACCAGTATTCTAAACTAGTATTGCTAACTAGTATTACCAGTTTATCATAGAACAGAAGCAGGAAACTCAGTCTATATCCTCAACTATCAATCACAAACCAACTATCATATTGTTAATTAACAACAAGATATTATACAATATTGTCACGGATTTCAAGAAGCGACTTTTACCACATGGCTGGCACATTTTACATGCTTTGAACCACATGTCATGTATCAGACAATGCTCGAGTCATTT
Source organism: Xestospongia muta (assembly GCA_963693285.1). Classification (NCBI taxonomy): domain Eukaryota; kingdom Metazoa; phylum Porifera; class Demospongiae; order Haplosclerida; family Petrosiidae; genus Xestospongia; species Xestospongia muta. Next base: position 7,531,604 of record OY848923.1, on the reverse strand, counting down.
TTCCTAATCTATTGAAAGCAACATGTGAAATTGAGCTACATATATAAACCACTAACACAAACCACAACGAAGAAACACATGTCTACACATTCAATTTAGTTTGATTGTGTTTATTTGTTAACTTAATCTCAGTGACACATATATTGATGAAGTAATACTACATACTATATATCAGTGTAATAGATTAAACTAACTCGGCACAAAGAAAATAACTGTTATATTTTAAATTAAAACAAGGATTACTTTTTAAAGTAGCTTTTATAGTTTATGAGGTAATAAATTATTACTAAAACTCAAAATAACAGTGAATATTTTAATTTTTGCAAAGTCTTTGAATTAAAGTAGTAATAAGTTTAGCGTTAACACATTAAATAGTAATTAATTAACACATTAAATGGTAATTAATTAACTCATTAAATGGTAATCTTATCTCTTTAATGAGTCCTAAACTACAAACATTATACTATATTACATATTAGATCAAATTAAAGGGACCAACTAAAAATAATATTTATATAACAAAACTCTGGTAGATATACCAAATTAGTTAGAAGCGAAAAAGTAAGTGAATAAGTCAAATGCATTCAACCACTAACAGATTAATGTGTGTTGCATATTGCTACTAAAAAAATCAGCAAAAATAGAATAACTTCCGAAATTATTTTTAACGATTTTAAAATTTATGACAAAATGTAAAGAGACGATATGTATGTGGGCGGCAGCAATGCCAGATCTTGTCAGTTGTGGTGTAAAAAATTTATAAAATAATTTCTAGTTCTGATAATTAGAGCATGTCCCATTAATAAGAAGTAATATGGTAACTATTAACTAGACAATTGATCTTACCTAATATTACGGTGGCTACTGTGTGATAAAAGAGAAGAAAGGTTGTACACATAGGAGAATGAATGGTCGTACTGCGAGCACCTCGTGAGAGTTCTTGCAGACCTAATAATTGATTGCCTGAGAATCCAACAAATTCCAATAGTTTTAGAATACGTTGAGGAAGTAAGGAGATCATCTGTGGAATAAATGGATGAATGAATATATGAATGGACAGATAAAAAAGGGATGAATGACAGTTGTGATAAATGGATGGATAACTGGATGTGATGAATGGATGGATAACTGGATGTGATGAATGGATGGATAACTGGATGTGACGAATGGATGGATAACTGGATGTGACGAATGGATGGATAACTGGATGTGACGGATGGATAGATAACTGGATGTGATGAATGGATGAATAGACGGTTGTGATGAATGGATGGATAATTGGATCTGATGAATGGATGGATAACTGGATCTGATGAATGAATGGATAACTGGATGTGACGAATAGACAGACGGTTGTAATGGACAGATGAACAGAGAGATAGATTACCAAGTTAAAGCACCCAATCCCTAATTGAACACCGGCTATAAATTCAGGATCTACTGTAATACCTTCAGCTGCACTACTCTCCACCCATTGATAAAAAGATCTATATTATTTAAAGAAGACTCGTATCATTATAATTAGTAAAGTACTTACTTGTACATTGAGTAACATTGTCTGATACGTAAACCTCCTGTTATAAAAGCTATTAAACTTTCATCCTGAATAGATAGAAATAACATGACAAATAAATGCAATTAAAAGTTTATAACAATTATATTATAACATATAAATAAAAGAAACAGCAGACAAAAGGATTAACAAACCTGAAAGAAAGTTAAGAGAGATTGTAACATGTTACATTCAGCAAAGAAGATCTCAGCATGTAATTCAGCTGGTGTAAATGCATCTAACTTTTGACCAAACACTATTCCAGAAATAGACTCCAATACTCCTTGTTTCTTACGTATACTAAAGAGAGTGTGTATATTAATGGTGTTATTAAAATAATAATAATATTTACTTGTTTAGTAGACCCACTGCAGTCTGCAATACATTGCTGGCATGTTCGATAGTCTCCTGAAAAATAAATTTAAATGATGCTATTGTATTAGTAAACGAGGCAAAAGATAATTTTTATAATAACAAATTTACTAACTCGATCAAAGACATATGATACAATAAATAAAGTCGAGTAAAAAATTGGCAATCTTTTTATTTACATCTCCATATAAAGAAACTACATTTATTACTAGTAGCTCATTCTTTAAATCTGTTCAACAGTTCATATAAAGGTAAAGATACACAACTCCAAAATCCTTATTTGATAAAGTCACACACATTACAAGCCTACACAACAAGTTAGATTTCACAAAGAGAGAGGGCAGACATCAAAGAACTACAATTATACAGTACAGAATGGACCATCACAAAGAACAAGAGGATAATTGATGTTATAAGATGCTCCCTTTTGTACTGGTATCATTTCCTTCTCTAAAGACAGCACAACTTTATTTTCCAACTTACTCACAGAGCAAAATACTTCATCTCTTTAGTGATATAACTTAAAACGCTAGAGTCACCATCTCCACAAACCAATTATCAAAATACACATGTTCAAACACTAAACACTAGCTACCTAAGTGATGCTTGACAATTCTAACAATAACTCAGGACAGACAATCGTTTACATTAAAAGCACAGTATTATGCTGCATGTGCAACAGAATGTAGGCAGTGTCTAAAGTGATCTCAAGGTCATCCAAATATGGACAATGACATGTGGAGTCGTGGGGTTGCTGGAATTGAGAAAAGACTATAAACAAACATTTCATCTGATAAGTAAGAAGAACAGAACAATGAATATCATTAACAGTTCTGCCTCCATTGGAGTACGTTGTCATGGAGATCACAACTATTGATTACATTGAGTAGATTTCTCTGAAAATTGTTTCATTAATTAATGCAGCTGTTATCTCAAAGTTGAAGCTAATCAGATAATAAATGTTCAACTACACATATGGTCATGCAAAGAAGGTTGCTTAGTGACAGTTGCCAAAATATCATTAATCCATTAATCCAGACATCAACATTAATAATTATTATTAATATTAAAAATTCAATTCCTAAGATGTCTTACCATTTCAAAACTCATCATAGCCTGACAGAATAAAATGACACCATATCCTGTACAATGATATGGACTGACTTCAGCCCTGTTAAAATAAGAGAGAGAGAGAGAGAGAGAGAGGGAGGGAGGGAGGGAGGGAGGGAGGGAGGGAGAGAGAGAGAGAGAGAGAGAGAGAGAGAGAGAGAGAGAGAGAGAGAGAGAGAGAGATGTTTAATTTTTGAATGAAAGGTGCTGTAATGAAGTAGTAATTAACCTCAAAAATCTTACCAAGGTTTCAAAATAGCTTCAGCTTCAAAATATTGATTGTTCAACATAAGATTAAGAACTCTTTTCACTGTCTCCATACCTGCATCATCATCTACTTCAGTTCTATAGGAAATAAACATCAGTACTTATCACAGTGACCTAGGATAGCTACCATTAGTAAGCTCTAGACTAGTGAACATAACTACCATTAGTAAGCTCTAGACTAGTGAACATCAGTACTTATCACAGTGACCTAGGATAACTACCATTAGTAAGCTCTAGACTAGTGAACATAACTACCATTAATAAGCTCTAGACAACATCAGTACTTATCACAGTGACCTAGGATAGCTACCATTAGTAAGCTCTAGACTAGTGAACATCAGTACTTACCAGAGTGACCTATGATAGCTACCATTAGTAAGCTCTAGACTAGTGAACATCAGTACTTACCACAGTGACCTAGGATAGCTACCATTAGTAAGCTCTAGACTAGTGAACATCAATACTTACCAGAGTGACCTATGATAGCTACCATTAGTAAGCTCTAGACTAGTGAACATCAGTACTTACCAGAGTGACCTAGGATAGCTACCATTAGTAAGCTCTAGACTAGTGAACATCAGTACTTACCAGAGTGACCTATGATAGCTACCATTAGTAAGCTCTAGACTAGTGAACATCAGTACTTACCACAGTGACCTAGGATAGCTACCATTAGTAAGCTCTAGACTAGTGAACATCAGTACTTACCAGAGTGACCTATGATAGCTACCATTAGTAAGCTCTAGACTAGTGAACATCAGTACTTACCACAGTGACCTAGGATAGCTACCATTAGTAAGCTCTAGACTAGTGAACATCAGTACTTACCACAGTGACCTAGGATAGCTACCATTAGTAAGCTCTAGACTAGTGAACATCAGTACTTACCAGAGTGACCTATGATAGCTACCATTAGTAAGCTCTAGACTAGTGAACATCAGTACTTACCACAGTGACCTAGGATAGCTACCATTAGTAAGCTCTAGACTAGTGAACATCAGTACTTACCAGAGTGACCTAGGATAGCTACCATTAGTAAGCTCTAGACTAGTAAACATCAGTACTTACCACAGTGACTTAGGATAGCTACCATTAGTAAGCTCTAGACTAGTGAACATCAGTACTTACCACAGTGACCTAGGATAGCTACCATTAGTAAGCTCTAGACTAGTGAACATCAGTACTTACCACAGTGACTTAGGATAGCTACCATTAGTAAGCTCTAGACTAGTAAACATCAGTACTTACCACAGTGACCTAGGATAGCTACCATTACACTAACTTACATATCAGAATTTCTTTGAAAAGTAGTGGGAGCATCTTCAAATAGCTAAAAAAGAAACAATGATTAAACTGAAAACAAAATATTATAAATGAAATAACTATAATGTACATATATAAGGATACATATATATGTGTAAAACAATAACATCAAGTCAAGTTTATAGTGTTGACATAATTAAAGTGTGATAAAGATCAATTCTTGGGTGTCAACTCAAACACATAATATATGTACATGTGTAATGAATACTAGTACATCATGACAATATCAGATGACCAATTACAACTATCATATGACTGTCACATGATCAACTTACATCATCATCATTCTCGGGTTGAGAACTTTTGACAGTCTCTTTAGCCGCACCCTCTTCAACAGAAGGCTCCTCAGAACCAGCTAATTCTCCTCCCCCGAGACTCATATTGGCTACTAACTGTAGCAATAAAGATACAATAACTAAATCATTTGTTTTTTATCGTAAATATTTATATTATCAATGTATCAAATATCCTTTTACAAATTTTTGTGTACACAAAGGATATACTATAATGCAGAGGATATAAATAGTAGTACATAATGACATCATGTATTAATTCCTACACAAACAATATATTGGGATATATAATGTTACTATTAATAGTAACATTATATATCCCAATATACATTATAGTAAGATTAATGTACGTAAGTAATATACTAGCTGCATTAATTTTAGTATGCATTGAGTTGTCATAGCAACAACTTGTACGCTTATATCCAAATGTTTGAATGTAGCAGTACATACTGTTACTATAAATAGTAACAAATTTGAATAATTATATTTATAATTATTAAAATTATTATAACTAGTATAATATCCACATGGTATATTTCAATAGAGACTGTACCTTATTAATAGCTAATTAAGAAAAGTAAAAATTAGCCAATTCCCAAATCAATTCAACTTAATTAAATTTATTATAATAATTAGTTTTATGACAGTTGATATTAACTATATATCACTACCACCAGTTACAGACAACAATATCATGTGACCGACATAATAATAGCATAAGACCAACACTAATATCATGTGACTGACACTAACATCATGTGACCAACACAATAATATAACATGGAAGAAAAATTTTAATAATAATATTATACAACAATCATTTTGAGGTAGCTGCTATCAGTATATAGAAGGGTTTCTCCTCTCCTCCTACATATACTCTTGCTTCTACCCACCATATTTACACTCAACAATTACAACTAACATAATATTACTTTATATATACTAGTAACACAATGATATCATTCTATGTTGACTTGTATAGCATTCTATTGTCATACAACATAATGTACAGTATGTTGTGTGATAACATCATTAGTCATACAGTTGTATTGAAGTTATCACCTTGTTTCTTGACATACTCACCTGATAACGATACAGGTAACAAGTTGTTTTGACACAAACTGCCAAGTCAGTTTTCACCTCCTTGAAAAGTTAGGGTGTAGCTGCTAGCTAATATTGTTGTCACGTGATCAATTTAACCGCGCCTATTAACCACGTGGTGAGCCATGTCTTCAAGACTGATTGTAAAAAATTTACCCAAAAAGATTACTAAAGAGAAATTAAAAGATCACTTCTCAAAATTTGGACAAGTAAGTATATCAACAAGTAATGAACCTTAGTAAAATCACGTGATCTCATCTAGATTACCGATACCAGATTAGTCTACACTCCAAAAGGTGTCTTTAGAAGATTTGCTTTTATCGGATATGCTGATGAGACTTCTGCTCAACATGCCGCGGACTATTTCAACAATACCTATATTGATTCATCAAAAATAGAAGTCAACTTGGCAATGACATTTGGTGATAAAACTCTCCCACGTCCTTGGAGTAAATACTCTGAAGGAAGCTCCGCCTATAAGATCCGAAATCCAAAGAGGAAGTTAGAACCCGAGATGCCGGTAGAAGAGAGGGATGCTGATAAAAATATGGAGAAAGTGCAGAGATTAAATCAAACTCATCATAAAAGCAAGTTAACTGGTTTGTTAAACGAGTATTACGACTTAGAGTCTGATCCCGAATTTTTGGAGTTCCTTGCTGCTCATAAAACTCAAGCAACATCTAAAGTGTGGAGTAATGATACAGGTTTAGAGGAAGAGAGACCATCAAAGAAGAGAAAGAAAGAGAAAGTCAAGTCCAGTCTAGTGAGTGTGGAATCTAAAAAACCAGGCGGTAAAGGTCTACTCTTGACAAGAACACATTTGAAGTTCCAAGAGGAAGATGATGATATGGACCAAGGTCAGTTCAATATTGTTACTATTAGTTTGTTATGTAATATTTTTATCGATCTATCATTATTCACTTTTACCATCTATCTATTCATCCATTCCTCTATCTATTTATCCATTCATCCATCTATTCATCCATTCCTCCATCTATTTATCCATTCCTCTATTCATTCATCCATCTATTTAGTAATCAATCTATCAGATATTTCATGTATCCATTCTTTGACATATGTCATTTACTGTTATATTGTACTTTATTCATTTCTTTTTACAGAACAAAGTAAAAGAGAAGATGAAGCTACTTCACTTAAACATCTCTCTGACATGGATTACCTCAAATCAAAAATGATCACAAAATATAAAGAGAGGGAAACAACCACAACAGTAAGAATAGAAGAAGAGAAAGAGACAAATACAAGTGAAGAGAAAGATATTAATGTAACAGAAGAAGTAGTAGAATCTGATAAACCATCACAACCTGCTTATACTCTGAGAATGAGAGGACTACCTTATAGAGCTACAGAGAATGATATCCGTACTTTTTTCTATCCTCTATCACTCTCTGCTGTACGTATCCTAACTGATTCTGGAGATAAATCAACAGGACTGGCCTTTGTGGATTTCTCCAATGAATCAGATCTTCAAGAAGCTCTCTCTCATAACAAAGACTGCATGGGACAAAGATATATCGAGCTATTCAGAGATGACGGTCATATAGCTAAAGAGAAAAAGACAAATAGGAAAAGACCTTGGGAAGACAAAATGGTGGAAGATAACGAAGACGAGAGTATTGCCGAAACAGGACGTCTTTTTGTCCGCAACTTACCTTACACAACAACAGAAGAAAATTTAACTAAATTGTTTGAGGCTTACGGTCAGCTCACAGAAACAAGTCTTCTCGTTGATAAGAACACAGGCAACTCAATTGGTCTAGCATATATTACATACATGTTTCCTGAACATGCTGTGAAGGCATTTACTGAACTTGATCGACAGATATTTCAAGGCCGATTACTCCACATCTTACCTTCTAAACCTCCTCATAGAGAAGTAAGAGACACTCCAAGCACCAACGATAAAACTGTCAACAGTACAAGTTCTTATAAAAAGAAACAAGCTGAGAAACTTAAGTCACAAGCTGGTAATGCTCATAGTTGGAACACTCTATTTCTTGGTTCTAATGCTGTTGTTGATGCAATGACTGAACGATACTCAGTGAGTAAGAGTGATATTCTAGACTTAGATACCAAACAGTCATTAGCTGTGAGGTTGGCGCTAGGGGAGACTCAATTGGTGGCAGAGACTAAGGATTTTTTGGAACAAAATGGCGTTGTATTAGAAGTATTTGAACAAGAGAAATCAAAAAGGAGCAAAAATGTAATACTAGCCAAAAACCTACCCTTTGGAACAACAGCTGAAGAACTGAAACATCTATTCTCTGAGTTTGGGTCTCTGTCTCGTGTTATTCTCCCACCAGCAGGCATATCAGCTCTGATTGAATTCTCTTCTCCATCAGGTGCAAAGAGAGCTTTTAAAAAACTTGCATATACTGAATTCAAACATTTACCATTATATCTGGAATGGGCTCCTTTTGGAGTCATGTGTGGACAGGAGGAGTCTGCTCAGAATGTGTCTGAGCCTATGGAGAACGAGTCTGAGTCTGTCGAACCATCTAAAGAGAAAGAACATCAATGTCTCGAAAGAAGTGACAGTAAAGTTAACGATGAGGACGAGGCTGCTAGTGTAACTGTGTTTGTTAAGAACTTAAACTTTTCAACTACTGAAGACTCACTTAGGGAGTTATTTCAGTCTACGATTGGAGGGGTTAAAAATGCTATTGTTGCTAAGAAACACAACAAAAAAGATCCTAGTACACCACTCTCTATGGGATATGGATTTGTAACTTTCACAAGTCAAAATGGAGCCATTAAAGCAATCAAAGGTCTTCAAAATTATGAGTTAGATGGGCACAAATTAGAATTAAAATTGTCTCGTGGCTGGACTCAGAACGAGACTGCACAGCGGAGGAAAGGTGTGAAAAACCTGGATCAGAAATCGTCCAAAATCCTTGTGAGAAATATTCCATTTGAAGCTAACACTCACGAAGTCAAACAATTGTTTAGTACATTTGGTAACATCAAGAATGTTCGCTTACCAAAGAAAATCAACGGACAAGGAGAACATCGAGGTTTTGGTTTTGTGGAATATGTAACGAAAGAGGATGCTTGTAGTGCCTTTGAGTCTCTCTGTGGCTCCACCCACTTGTATGGACGAAGATTAGTATTAGAGTGGGCAGATGAAGAGGAAAGTGTTGCTGATATTCGTAAACGAACTGCTCGATATTATGAAAGTAATGAGGGGGTGGAGCCTGTTTTGAAGAGGAGAAAACAATTGGCGAACGATTTATTAAGTTCGTTGCATAAAATATCTGAAGATGAAGATTAAACTGATTATAAATTTAATTTTAAAATTTTATGAAAAAATAGTTTAGAATAAATACATTAAATACAACTCCGTCGACGCATGTACCATGGACAGTGTTCAAGAACTAGTAACTGGTAATACCTTGAATGTATGTGAGTGACCTAACTAAATGTTATCATGTTCGGGGGTAGGTGCCCAGTATCTCCCATCCCCTCAAGACTGACCCTGCCATTAGGTCTAATAGAGATTTTTGTAACACTACAGTTACCAATACTCATCCTTATCCATGCCTCTGGTGGTATTTGAAGAGCCCTAATGGGGTGGAGTCAGGAGGAGTGGTCATAATTAGGATATGTGGCTTACCTACATACAAAGTAACTGATGACGTTGGCATGGCAGACGAGTATCTCATAACTGTCTTCTTTTTGATCAAGAGGAGCACGATGAAAGAACTGACGAAAAGCTGTCTCAATTCGAGCACCATCTTGGAAATACTTCTATAGATAGATGAATGTATGGACAGACAAATAGACGAATAGACAAACAGATAATTAGAGGAATAGATAAATAGATGAACACAATAAAACCTACCCATTTTTCAGGTTTCCAATGAGGTACTTCAGGTTCTGGTCTAATAGGCTCTCCTTCACATAATATCTCTGTACATTTAACTGGTACATCAGGTAGACTTTGACTGATCAAATCAGCTGTTTGTATAGCGCGTATCATTGTTGAGTGGTGGAGTACCTTAAAAGGTAATCCGAGTTCTTTGAGTCGTTTACCTGTCGCTATAGCTTGTTGACGACCCAGTTCAGTGAGAACCTAAATTGGTGAGAATAAAAGTCTTTATATACTTATCCATTAATATTACAATATGCTTCCATGATGTTTCTCATGTATCCATTGAATAAATCATACATCCATTAACATTATATTGTGCATCCATTAAGTAGGCATGCATCCATTAAGTACATGTAATAGATCCATTAACATTACATTATGCACCATTAAGTAGTCAAGCATCCATTAAGTACATGTCATACATCCATTAACATTACATTATGCATCCATTAACATTACATTATGCATCCATAATATATTTTCATGCATTCATTGAGTAAAGCATACATCCATTAACATTACATTATGCATCCATTAAGTACGTGCCATATATCCATTTAAATGAGTTGAATGTCTCTGTTCACCTTTTTTTCAGAGTCCTTATCCGTTACATATTGTCCATGACGTATTAACAATAAGTGACGTGTAGCAGTTGGTTTATCAGTTTTAACTTCTCCTTGGTTGACATTCTCTGCCTTCGTCTCCGCCTCGTTTAAATTTGGCTCTCGGCAATCCCAGTTTGAATCCCACTTTGCTATTTTTTCAGTTTTATAAGAATGCCGTCCATAGCTCAGAGCATGTATTAGCTTGCCCTCTCTCCTCTCTTCCAGAAATATGTAGGAAGCTCCCAGTCCAGTTACTCCAGCTAACAGAGCAGTAAAAACTCTCACAAGTGGCATGGCTTACAAGGGGGCGGGTTTGTAAAAATCCTAATATATTGAAATATTTTTTCTAGGATATCTACTAGAGTGTATTTTCCTCTTATGTTTGTATATTATTGGATATTGGTTGTATCAACGTGGTGTCACAGTAGAGGGATGTCCAAGCTTACTGCAGAGTTGATAGCAGACTCTCCGCAATATATGAACCCTGTCAAAGACTGGGAGTTAAGTCTGAGAGGTATATTACTATTAAGACAATATTAAATGACCTTTGACAATATTAAGACAATATTAAATGACCTTTGGTCAAAAGAGGTGGAAAGTGGGAACACTAGTGCAGATGAAGAGGAAAGTGTTGCTGATATTCGTAAACGAACTGCTCGATATTATGAAAGTAATGAGGGGGTGGAGCCTGTTTTGAAGAGGAGAAAACAATTGGCGAACGATTTATTAACTTCGTTCCATTAAATATCTGAAGATGAAGATTAAACTGATTATAAATTTAATTTTAAAATTTTATGAAAAAATAGTTTAGAATAAATACATTAAATACAACTCCATCGACGCATGTACCATGGACAGTGTTCAAGAACTAGTAACTGGTAATACCTTGAATGTATGTGAGTGACCTAACTGAATGTTATCATGTTCGGGGGTAGGTGCCCAGTATCTCCCATTCCCTTAAGACTGACCCTGCCATTAGGTCTAATAGAAATTTTTGTAACACCACAGTTACCAATACTCATCCTTAGCCATGCCTCTGGTGGTATTTGAAGAGCCCTAATGGGGTGGAGTCAGGAGGAGTGGTCATAATTAAGATATGTGGCTTACCTACATACAAAGTATCTGATGACGTTGGCATGGCAGACGAGTATCTCATAACTGTCTTCTTTTTGATCAAGAGGAGCACGATGAAAGAATTGACGAAAAGCTGTCTCAATTCGAGCACCATCTTGGAAATACTGCTATAAATAGATGGATGGATGGACAAACAAATAGACGAATAGACAAACAGATAGTTAGAGGAATAGATAAATGGATGAACACAATAAACCTTACCCATTTTTCAGGTTTCCAATGAGTTATTTCAGGTTCTGGTCTAATAGGTGCTCCTTCACATAATATCTCTGTACATTTAACAGGTACATCAGGTAAACTTTGACTGATCAACTCAGCTGTTTGTATAGCACGTATCATTGTTGAGTGGTGGAGTACCTTATAAGGTAATCCGAGTTCTTTGAGTCGTTTACCTGTCGCTATAGCTTGTTGACGACCCAGTTCAGTGAGAACCTAAATTGGTAAGAATAAAAGTCTTTATATACTTATCCATTAATATTACATGATATTTCTAATGTATCCATTGAATAAATCATACATCCATTAACATTATATTGTGCATCCATTAAGTAGGCATGCATATATTAAGTACATGTCATAGATCCATTAACATTACATTATGCACCATTAAGTAGTCAAGCATCCATTAAGTACATGTCATACATTCATTAACATTACATTATGCATCCATTAACATTACATTATGCATCCATAATATATTTTCATGCATTCATTGAGTAAAGCATACATCCATTAACATTACATTATGCATCCATTAACATTACATTATGCATCCATAATATATTTTCATGCATTCATTGAGTAAAGCATACATCCATTAACATTACATTATGCATGCATTAAGTAATCATGTCATATATCCATTAACATTACATTATGCATCCATTAAGTACGTGCCATATATCCATTTAAATAAGTTGGATATCTCTGTTCACCTTTTTTTCAGAGTCCTTATCCATTACATATTGTCCATGACGTATTAACAATAAGTGACGTGTAGCAGTTGGTTTATCAGTTTTAACTTCTCCTTGGTTTTCATTCTCTGCCTTTGTCTCCGCCTCCTTTAAAATTGGCTCTCGGCAATCCCAGTTTGAATCCCACTTTGCTATTTTTTCAGTTTTATAAGAATGCCGTCCATAGCTCAGAGCATGTATTAGCCTGCCCTCTCTCCTCTCTTCCAGAAATATGTAGGAAGCTCCCAGTCCAGTTACTCCAGCTAACAGAGCAGTAAAAACTCTCACAAGTGGCATGGCTTACAAGGGGGTGGGTTTGTAAAAATCCTAATATATTGATGAGATTTCAGGAGATTTCCAAAGACTTCAAGTTTGAGATTTCGAGGAATTCAGATTTTAAAACAGACTTTTCTTTTTTGATTTAATCAATTATAATTATTAGTTCTTTATCAAGTTCAATTTTAGTTTTTAAAAATTTTGTCTTTAAAATTTAATATTGCTAATTAATTTTTGTTAAAATTTTCTAGGATATCTCCGAGAGTGTATTTTCCGCTTATGTTTGTATATTATTGGATATTGGTTGTATCAACGTGGTGTCACAGTAGAGGGATGTCCAAGCTTACTGCAGAGTTGATAGCAGATTCTCCACAATATATGAACCCTGTCAAAGACTGGGAGTTAAGTCTGAGAGGTATATTACTATTAAGACAATATTAAATGACCATTGGTCAAAAGAGGTGGAAAGTGGGAACACTAGTGCACGTGATGATCATGTGACTGTTGAGGGCGCCTTGTAGCAGCTGACTGCTCTCACAAGTATGGAGAGTTGTCTAATGCTATTAGTGACTGCCTTCCAGCTCGCATCCACCACACCCACTTGCTTGAAACCCTGCCCACTTATTTAATTAAACAATATTGACTAATCCGCTATTCGTTTTGTTTCCCCATGGCAGGGAACAAAATTCAAGTAATTGAAAACCTTGGGGCTACATTGGTACGGAAATGTTAAAGCATTTATTAGTATTTATTAATATAGCAGGCATTATTGGTAAAAGGTATTGATTGGACGATCATGGAATTGCAAAATCGTCTACCTCACCAATAAAGCCTGCTATATGATATTAAAATTTATCAGTACCTAGTATCTAGCATTTTGTAGTAATCATAATATGCTTACTTTAGTATAAGTTGAGAATCTAGAGCTTGTTAACAGTAGTTATCTTAGAGAGCACAACAGACATTTGCATTTTTTCTTAGGATCAATTTGACTGCATTGATTTATCAAACAATGAGATACGAAAATTAGACGGATTCCCATACCTTCGCAGACTGAAAACCATCCTCATCAACAACAATAGAATCTGGTATGAAATTATAGAAACATGAGACTGAGACCACCATATTTAATACATCCACAGTCGTATAGGTGACAATCTAAACCAATCCTTACCAAATCTTGAGAAACTAGTCCTCACTTATAACAATCTAGAAGAATTGGTTAGTATATATAAATATATTAGATACTCCTTCACTTGGTCTCTTTACTCAGAGTGATTTAAATCCCTTAGCATCAATCACTACACTTGAACACCTCAGGTATGTAAATATTGTCCTTACATTCTAAGATATTGGACACACTGTAAAGACATCTCAATATAGAGGGTGTCCCTCAATATAGAGGGCGTCTCTCAATATAGAAGGTGTCTCTCAATATAGAGGGCGTCCCTCAATATAGAAGGTGTCTCTCAATATAGAGGGCGTCTCTCAATATAGAAGGTGTCTCTCAATATAGAGGGCGTCTCTCAATATAGAAGGTGTCTCTCAATATAGAGGGCGTCTCTCAATATAGAGGGTGTCCCTCAATATAGAGGGCGTCTCTCAATATAGAGGGCGTCTCTCAATATAGAGGGCGTCTCTCAATATAGAGGGCGTCTCTCAATATAGAGGGCGTCTCTCAATATAGAGGGCGTCCCTCAATATAGAGGGCGTCTCTCAATATAGAGGGCGTCCCTCAATATAGAGGGCGTCTCTCAATATAGAGGGCGTCCCTCAATATAGAGGGCGTCTCTCAATATAGAGGGCGTCTCTCAATATAGAGGGTGTCCCTCAATATAGAGGGCGTCTCTCAATATAGAGGCTAAAAATAACTCATTACGTTTTAGTTTGGGACATCCTAAATATAGAGGGTGTCCTTAACTCCTTTATTAGAGGTTCCACTATACCAATGTCACTGATGAAATTCAATATGTGTAGTTTATATGTGTGACTGATTTTTAATTCTCCTAGTTTACTCCGTAACCCTGTGATACACAAACCAGGTTACAGATCCTATGTTATCTTTAAAATGCCACATTTACGAGTTCTTGACTTTCGTCGTATCCGACAGAGAGTGAGTTAATTGGTGGGTGTGGCCTTAAACTTTTCCAACTTTATTGCAGGAGCGAGAAAAAGCACAGAACATGTTTGGTGGGAAAGAAGGTGAAGAAAAGTTAAAAGCAATGCAACGGAAAAATAAAATGTGTGTTAACTTATTGTTAAAAAAATTAACTAATTATTTCTTCCAGGTTTGTACCTGGAGAGCCAATAGCATCAAAACAAGTTCACATGGCAACCTCAGGCCCCACCCCTGAAGACATAGCTAGAATACGAGTAAGCAAACAAATTATAAACCACTTCTTGCTATGACGATGCCTCATTTTTCAGGAAGCTATAGCCAATGCCAAATCACTTGAGGAAGTACAACAGTTAGAGGCCATGTTAAAATCGGGACAAATACCGGGTCTGATACAGAAAGTGGGTGGAGCCACTAATGGAGAAGAGGAGGAAGAGGAAATGGAACAGGAAACGTCAAGGAATGGAATAGTATAGACCAGTTTTGTCACCCACCATTGTTGAATGATGTAATTATCACGTACGTGTAGTCTATTATAATTTATTTCTTTTTTGAACACAAATTTTTTTTGAAATCAAAACCTAAAGTTAGAAATATATAATGTATACAAAATTTTGTACAATAAACAATTAAACGTTGAATTTTTTGATTTCGTGTTTTATCTAATGTATGTATTTTGAGGTATCAATTGAAATGATGCCTCTAATATGTGGTGGATCTTTAGACTTCAGATTTTGAGGGATCATCAAAGTTTCCAACTAATGCTACAAAAAAATTAAGTTAAAATTATTACTTTACCACAGTGACCTAGGATAGCTACCATTAGTAAGCTCTAGACTAGTAAACATCAGTACTTACTACAGTGAACTAGGATAGCTAGCATTAGTAAGCTCTAGACTAGTAAACATCAGTTCTTACCACAGTGACCTAGGATAGCTAGCATTAGTAAGCTCTAGACTAGTGAACATCAGTACTTACCACAGTGACCTAGGATAGCTACCATTAATAAGCTCTAGACTAGTAAACATCAGTTCTTACCACAGTGAACTAGGATAGCTACCATTAGTAAGCTCTAGACTAGTGAACATCAGTTCTTACCACAGTGAACTAGGATAGCTACCATTAGTAAGCTCTAGACTAGTGAACATCAGTTCTTACCACAGTGACCTAGGATAGCTACCATTAATAAGCTCTAGACTAGTAAACATCAGTTCTTACCACAGTGAACTAGGATAGCTACCATTAGTAAGCTCTAGACTAGTGAACATCAGTTCTTACCACAGTGAACTAGGATAGCTACCATTAGTAAGCTCTAGACTAGTGAACATCAGTTCTTACCACAGTGAACTAGGATAGCTACCATTAGTAAGATCTAGACTAGTAAACTCTTCACTGTTACTTACTTGGGACTTCATCTTCATCGATATCAGCAAGATCTCCTCCACTTTCTTGAGTAGGGAAGTTCTGGGCCAATTTATGGAAGTGGGCCAAGCTATCAGCACCCTATAGAAAACAACAACATTGTATAATACATTATATACGCATATGTGGAACCAGAATGAGATCATGAAATAATGGAATAATTATATAGTGAACTTACTAATTGGTTGAAAATTCCTGGCAAAAGTTCTGTAAGAGCTAAAAAGGAAAACCCCAATAATAATAATGTTAATAACTAATTTATTAACATTATTATTAATAACTAATTAATGTTAATAACTAATTTATAGTATTCAATTGGTATGTATTTGGTATAATATTATGTATTATGTCATTGCTCACGTTTTTCTTCACAGGTCCCAGTGATGGCAAATGTGTTAGCATTGAGAGATGCTTGCACTAAAAGAGAAAGGAAATGACTTGTATTAATATTTTTACAATATAATTTGACCAATCAGATTGGCTGTCTGTCCAATATCCTTTATCAGTTTAGACAATCTATCTTGTATGTAATGTTTCTGCTATTCATCCATTCATTTCAAATAACTGTTTGTCCATTTGTTCCTGTATCTGTCCATATCATCCATTCCTTCTTCCATTTATCCATTTCATTAGTTTGTCCATTTGTCACTTTATTTATCTATTTATCACCTTTCGGATTGACAAAGTGTAAAACATGGCCGTCATCTTTGATCATATTCACTTCTTCCACCGATTGTATAGAATTCACACCTAATCTCTTTAATGTGTTCTGTAATTTTTTATCGTCAGTAGCTGTCTTGTGAACAATCTTCTTCTTCCTTCGTTGAGTACCCTTAAAAATAAAAAATTCATTTCTGACTATATTATAATTTAAAAATAAAAAAGTCATTACTGACTATTTTGTGATTTTAAATAAAAAAAGTTATTACTAATTATTTTATGATTTAATTTTTACCTTGCCTCCCAAACGAGCTTTCTCGCTCTGTTGTTGAATCTTAGCTAACTTGGCTGGATTAACAGGCATCTTCTTTTAATGGAAATACTAGAATAACTAATTAATAAGTATATTTAAAAGATAAAACCACTTACTATATCAACAGCTTCAGAATGATTGACAATGTAACATGTGCACTGCTACGTATACTTCCGTATACTAATTAAACATGATGTGGGCGTGACTGTGCTAATTTCAAGGGTGGAGCTGGAATGGATGGAGAACTGGATAAGGTGTTCACAACACAAGAAGTGAGAGATTTGAAGCTGGTATTCGATGTTTACGACCCTACTAATAGTGAGTACATCAGCTTATCAGATTTGAGAAAAGTAAAGAAGCTTAATGTCCGATAGACCTAAGCAGATATATTATTAGGTACTTCGGATATTGGGTTTCAAGTGTTCACGTCAAAAACTTCAAGAGCTTTTAAAGGAGGAAGATATTGGGAAAGATGGTGTCTTAGATTTTCGTAATCTGCTTCAATTAGTCAACAGATTACAGGGTGACTCTTACGATCTCTATGATGAAATACAACAGGTTAATTATTAGGCAACGTTTAATAAAATCATTCCTCTCTCCTTCCCTCCCCCTCTCTCTAGGCATTCCATTTGATAGACTGTGACAAAGATGGTCAGCTTTCTCAAAATGACATTCGCAGCATATGCAAAACTGTGGGCTTAAAGTAAATACATGCATATATAATATAGCCTCATTCCTAAACCAAATAGTTTGAGAATGAGACCTGACAATCCCTTATTCTCTGTAGACTGAGTGTTGCTGATATTGAAGGTATGATCGAAGAAGCAGATCAAAATGGTGATGGTCTAATATCACTTGAAGAATTCATTGATATTATGAAAAGAACGGCATTGTTTAGCAATTAATTAACATCATGTGATCTTATTTAATTCTAAAAAAAAACAAATGGTCAAATTTCACTTTTTATTTAAATTATTATTATGAAGTGGTCGTTTTTCATGATAAATAACTGTAGTTTTTAAAAAGTTTGTTTTAATACACACTATGTACAATAACGAAAGAGGATTATCTGTATCCTCCATAATCTCCCCTTCTATAGCCACCATATCCACTATAGTCACCATAATAACCACCATCCCATCCTCCACTATAACTCCCATACAATCCTCCACTATCCCATCCTCCTTGAAAACCACTTGCCCCTCGTCCTCCACCCGACCACCCTATGATACAGTAACTACATTATCTGGTACATAATTATTGTGCGTACCTCCTTGGACACGCCCTCGTCCACCTCTGTTTCTTCCTCCTCTTCCACCACCTAAAGAAAAAAGAGTCAGACTAATGAGAAGTGATTTGGGAAAGAGTCTTTCAACTATTAGCAGACCAACACTCTGTTGTATTAGACAGTGTGACTACTTACCTTCTCTCTTCTCTCGAGGAGCTTCTGTTCGCTTTTTAAATCCAGGCATTTCAGGAGGGGGGCGTGTTTCATTGGGTCGTCCACCACGATCAGGTACTCTACCGATGAGGACTTTATTAACACTACATTGAGTGTTCTTTCTCACTAAAGAATTATTAGTCTTTTCAACAGACAAGAGATCTAAGAAAAGACAAATGTTCAAGTTGCTGACTTAGCAACACTATAATTGTAATCATATTACAATTAATATTAATAATATTAATATTAATTATATAATTTAATAGCCACCTTGTTTAGCAGCTAATACTTTGGCGATTAATACAGGGGCCTTCTCTTTCATATATTTCCATTTATCTTGATAGACGGCAGTAAACTGCTCATCTTTACCCTATTAAAAAGAAATAAAAATTATTTCTTAACAAAATTACTCACTTTGGTTTTATCTGACCATCTAAAAGACTGCACCGTAACACTACATCGTGTTAATAACATCTGTCTTCGAAGGGCATACTCCTTCATTAGAGATTCATTAATACGATCTAGCATTGCCCATTGTTCATCACTGAGGGGTTGTACCACTAATGGAATAAACCGACTCTTTGGAACCCTCCCAACAACGTCTTTAGTCTACAAAAAAGATGTCATGTGATTGTCACAATACTGTTGTTATGGTAACATGATATATATTAATGATAACATAATAAATATCACATGATCAAATAATAATTGTCACATGATCTTACTTTGGTGATGATCTTATCAAATATCATTGTAGTGGTCACATGAGCTGGAGGTTTACTGATACCATAAACTTCCAAGATGGCTGCTAAATTGCTGGCTATATCATAAGGATTACTCTAAAATAAAATGAAAGAGGATCACCATTTGCAGTAATGGATATACAAACAAAGATTACCTCAAATGTGCTTGTTTTAGAATCCATTGATTTTTCTGATGTCTTTAAATTTACCAATCTACCAGCAATCACTTCACTCAATAAGAAATCTATACACTAATCAATAAAGCACATATATGAAATTAGCAGGAACAACTGACCAATCAGAATGAGTCTGTTTACCGGTTGATCAAGTGAAGACATGTCTTTAAGTAGAACAGTATGAGGACAATTTAACTCTGAGAGAAATGACCGCACTTCAAATTGAAATGACTCAGCATCCTCAGGACCTAAAATCAGAATAATTTTATCTCATAATGTCATACATTTAATAGAACAACCTTGCATTTTTCTGTCAACCACATATATACACACATCAATCATATGCTAATCCAACCATCACTCTAAACTAATCATTTACCAATTGGCCGAGTCACTGCTTCATTTAATGAAAGTAACTCCTTCAGCTCACTGGTCAAGCTATCAACAATAGTAACAAATTCAGTACTAGCCAACCCTGCCATTATGGCTGTCTGCAGATAACCATCTTCCAGTAATGGACCTTTATACCTTCATAATGAAATAGATAAAGTGATTTATTTAAACGCTATTTGCATTACCCTATCTCCTCCAGAGATTCCAATACTGAATCTGTTAGTGTTGCATCTAATGTAATTGTTGCTGCCATTGGGGTGTGCACTAAACAGAATGGTCTTTATTGGAACTCCACCTGAGTGAAATAATCTGATTGGTCAGATTTTGTACCGTATAAAACATGAATGCGGACGTGAACGGAAACATTCTGAAATTTATACACAAAAGTAATTGAGTAAATATATTTATTCCTGTATACTATGTTTCTAATTATTCGAAAAAAATAAAAATTAATCATAATAAGGTGATGTCAGTGTGTGACTCAACTTGGACCCCTCTTCTCCAATCTCCAAATTAAAATACCAATCAGTTAGCGTTAGTAAGTGCTAATTCCTTTAAGTCAATCAAGATCTTCATCAAATCAAAGGTATAGGATAGGGAGTTAGGCTCCTTTTATTAATTCCAGAATTATAAACTCATTATCATTTCCTTTTCAAGCTCATGGCACAGGCTATGGCAGCTACAGTAAGGGCTATAAAGTCCAGTAGAAAGTTCACTGCTCAAAGAGCTGCAATCACTTTGGTGAGCAATTTGGAATAAATACAAAATGGATGATGCAATAACTTCTTTATTTATCATCTATATTAGACTTCTACTGCAGTAAAGAAAGTGAAAGAACTGTTACAAGCTGATAGCAATGCAGTATGTTTTTTGACAAATAATAGTCTCATGTCACCCAATGTTTCTGGGTAAGAGTCTCCCTCCCCAAAAACGTCAGGTGACAAGAGACTAGATGAATACATTGATAGAGAAATTGATAGAAATTATTTTTTCTTTTAGATTGCTCTTCGTGTTGGTGTAAGAACTAGAGGATGTAGTGGACTTTCTTATACATTAGATTACGCAACAGAAAAAAAGAAAATGGACGAAGAAGTGGTGCAAGAAGGTACACGTCACCTCCCATTGTGTAATACATATTTAATCATAGTTATAATAAAGAACAATGTGATAATGGTTGCTATTTCTCTCTCTCTCTCTCAAGGAGCTAGAATACTGATCGATCCTAAAGCACAGTTAACGTTGTTAGGTACTGAGATGGACTTTAAAGAGACAAAGCTCGGCAATGAGTTTGTTTTCTATAATCCTAATGTAAAAGGAACTTGTGGCTGTGGAGAGAGTTTTCACGTATAGTATGTGTAACCACACCTCTTATAACTCACTATATTTTATGTTCAATTTTTACCAGCTGTAAACAATATTTATTTCATTCTATAAATTTACTGTAAATATCACATGTGATGTCATTGATGTTTTATTGGGTACATTAAATTGTCAAAATACAAAAATAGGACAGTTCAAAATTGACATATACAGTAAAATTTTTAGATGAAAAATTATTCTACTATTAGATTCAGTTAAAATTTTCTTCTATTACCACTACAAAATTTTACGTATACAAAGGACATCCGTCTCCATCCATACGATCATTGAGTGCAAATATGACCAGGTCAGCAATCCACCAAGAAAATATAGCCAAGGATACTACTGTGTTCAATGAACAGCACACAATACATGAAATGGACGTTTTTTCTTTATCGTCACGTACGCAGGCAGCTGCACAAGATCCAATCTGAAATACACACACCAATAAACCTAAAATAATTTGAGGTATAGCGTAAGCATATTGCTCAATGTAAAAATTAGCAGCCCCAAAATTGATGAGGAATATACTAAGGAGAAGAGCAGTGGTACGGCTCTTCCTACCCAAACGACACTCGTTTGTGGCATTAGTATAATCACCACATACTGTGAAAGCACACATATTACCAGAGACTTGAAAGCAGTCTGTTGATAAGGTATCATTACAAGAACATATACCAGAAGTTATGTTACAGACGCCAGCATACATGACAGTAGCAAGATTGAGGTTACTGCAGTCTTCGTTTGTATTACAGCTGGTATTCTGGGCAGAACAGTATGCCACTAGTGTTAAAAGAACTGCTAAAAGACAACCTCCTCGCTCCATAATAATGATGAAGTATTCTTGAACTTCCCCAAGCCCTGATGTCTTGTTCTGTGCTTCTGGCTGCTTGACGGTGCAAATCTAATTTGGGTGTGGTTAACGGACTAAAGGTAGCCCCGCCTATTTAAAAAAGGGGTGTGGTTTTTCACTTTGACGTCACTCATTTACCCCTATGGGAAAGACTCCGAAAGAGTAGCAGTTAATAATGGCTGATCCACCAAAGAAAACGCGGTCTTTTGTAGAGCACAAACTAGAGTAAGTATATCTTTAGAAATATAGTTTGCAAAGAAATTATCATGCTCTTATTCAAAGCTTTAAAATCAATTATTTTATGAGAGGCTGAATCAAATTAGATTATGGCAGTTGTCATCAATTGTTATTATCCTCTAAAGTGTCAATATATTAAATAATTCTATTGTAATACTATAATACCTTATGAAATTCACTATTGCTGACCAAGGTCCTAGTAATATATTCATTGTTGATGAGATAATAAATAGTAGTATTCATTATATAATAGGTTAGTTTATTTTTTAATATTCTATTTTTCAACTTATCATTGAACTGTGTGTTTTAGTATGTGATTTTATCACCAAATGTTTTGTTTTTTAAAAATGAATTCATAATTTAATTAGTTTGCATATTTTCTACAGTAATATGTTTATCTAAGAACACCTAATGTTAAATAATAACATACCCACTTTTTAAAGAGTTAAAAATACATTCAAAATTTAACCCTTTATATATATATACTATTATTAAAATTATATTTTCTCAGACGTGGTACTGCTGAGAAGTTACGAGATCAAGTGAAGGAAGCGTTCTCACTTCCCGATGCGCCACAGGTTCTGGGACCCACATTAAATTTTGTAGGAGGGCCAACATTTGAAACTGAAGACACTTTCATTGCTGTAAGTAAATCTAATCAATGTACAGATCATATGTACATGTCACTATAGGAGATGAACTTTTTAAGGTTTCTGAGAATTTCTAAGATTTCTTATTGCTTTGCGTTAATGTATTATATTACATTTAACGACAATTACAATCTAAATACATTTAGTTATAACCTTGATAGTTTCCTTCTAGCATTTACTCTCTCTCTCTCTCTCTCTCTCTCTCTCTCTCTCTCTTTATAATCCTTCTAGAGTCTTCCCTCTCAGTCTACTGGTGGTGTCTCCTCCATTGATCCTGTTAATCCTGTAGACTATGAACGTTTTATTCATGAAAATATGGATATCATTAAAGGTGACTCACAATCTCACCTACTGTTATTTCCTGAGGGAGATGTCTCTGTATCTAGTGTGCAAAGAAAGTTTCGTACCATTCAATACCCAGTGCCTGGACAAGCTAAGTGAGATAAAGAGATTATAGTATCATTATACTCTTACTGACTCTCTCTCCCTCCCTCCCTCCCTCCCTCCCCCCCCCCCCCTCTCTCTCTCTCTCTACCTATCTATCTATCTATCTATCTAGGCGTACTGATGATGCTCTTGTGAGAGATTGTGTTAAATTCTTCACTCAAGACTGGAATACAATTGAAAGATTGTCAGTTCACACACACACACACTAGTTCATTCAGACACTATTATTAACAGATTATTAATATGATGTTTTAATTTAGATATGGCAGTTTTCATGGACACAGTGAACAGTTTTTAGAACAGAGGTTTTTCACTTGTAAACGTACTTCAGAGTATGCCAAAAGTCTCCCCACACATCAATTTGAAGTAGATTTAGCACCACAAAACCAACAAGCTGAAGATAAGAAATCTGAGGTAATGATAGATGAATGAATGAATAAATGGACAGATAAATGAATTAACAAACACACATACAGATAAATGGATGGATGGGCAACTACATAGACAGGCAAATGGACAAATAGTTGGATGGATAGATGCATAAAATTTGATCTATCGTTAAAATAATATGTGTCCATTATTTAGGATGATATGAAGAAAATTTATAGACAGAGTGTCCAGTCCAAGTATGTCGTAGTCATATTATCTGTCCATTTGTTCTTCCTATTCATCCATTTAGTGTGGAATATAATCTTGAAAGTGCTGAGTCAGACAAACTATTACTCAATTTATTAGAACCTGTTAAAGAACGTGCTATGGATGAAGAGAATTTCAAAGAACGTGCCGCTAATCGTCACCCTGCCTTGTTTGGATTGTATCCTCTACCAGGTCGTGAGGAAGCCCTAGAGAACAGGACCCCAACCATTCCACCCTCAGAACACGAGGGAATCAAACTTCTTGTCAAGATATCAGAGCTGAGGTCAGTACTCAGTAATATAATATATTATGTATAGTTATCATTTCAAGTACAAGGAAACAAGAAAACACATGTAATGTAGTACATAATAGTTGTTTATTTGTATGTTTACATGTTTACATGTACTTGTATATTACATAATATTGTGTTTACATGTACTTGTAAACATATATATTATGCATGTCATCATATCAGTTTACTGCCTGTATCCAATAGTCTATTGTAATTTAAAGAAGCAGTTAATATTGGGTGTGTCATGCAATTTTATCTGTCTTTCATATACAAATATTTAGTATTTATTGATTCAATATGTATTACATCACATTATCTTCTATTTTTAGATTTGATCTTGAAATTGAGCCTATTTTTGCATGCATGGCTCTCTATGATGTGAGAGAGAGATGTAAAATTTCAGAGACATTTCATCTTGATTGCAATTCAAGTGAAATGATGCACATGTTAGATGATTATAATGAAGAAAGGTCAATGGCATCTTTGTCAAGATCTGGTATATTCAATATCACTTATCCTCATAGTGATATATTTTTAGTGATTAAGGTAATGGATGAGTGTGAATAAATAGAAAAGATGGAGAGAGGGGAAGAAGGATGGATGAACAGATATACCAGATTTGATATTAACTTATTTTTAGATTGAGAAAGTATTACAACAAGGTGACATTGGAGATGCTGCAGAACCTTATTTCAGAGGGATAGAACTTGATCGAAAAAGTCACGACAAAACTTTAGCAAGTGCTAAAGTCTTCTGCAAACAACTTGGTCAATATCGTATGCCATTTGCCTGGGCAGCCATTAATATTATCGATCTTATCACTGGTAATCAATCTTCAGGTACTTCAGGACATACAGCTGTCATTACTCAAGACTCAAACACTGCACCAAATCGACGTGACTCCTCTGGAAGTACTGGTGGAGGAGGGACTCAAGAGAGAGTAAAAACAATGCCGGAGTCTCGAAGACGTGACATTCGAAGCAGTAGCGTCAGTAGTCAGACAAGTCGATCAGTAATTGCGGACGAGACAACTTCTGAAGAGACTGTTAATATCACTCAAAACTTTGCACCAGTGACGCTTACCTTGAATCTGTTTATAAAACAGGTTAGTGTAGTTGAAAACAGGTTTCAAAAACCTGTTATATATGTCCATATATGGTCATATATGTTCTTTATTTCTATTTAAAGGAAAGTGATAAATTGAAAGATGAAGATCTTTTTCGTTTGCTGAGTTTCATGAGAAAACCAGCTGCAGATATTAGTCGAAAATTTAAGATTATTCCTGGCCATCTCAAAATGGATATACAACCTCCTTTTGAAGGGATGCAGTGTTGTTTGACATCCAATTTATTTGAGGTATCACTCTTTCTGTTTGTCCATTCATTTATGTATCACTGGCCGTCTATTGTAGGTGGACCCATTTCCCGATAGTCGTACCCGACGTCCAGTTCGAGAGTTTGAGGAGTTCCCATCACGGGAGGTCTATTCTCCTTACACTACATACAAGTATGGCCGTAACAAACCCTATTAATATAATTAACTATTGACCACACCTATAGGAACTTTCTATACGTGTATCCTCAATTTTTGGACTTTCGTAGCGTCAATAAAAGGAACATCGGTATTAAGGTCCAGTTTATGGGAGGAGAGGAACGAGAGGATGTCCTCCCAGCCATATATGGGCGTTCAAATGGTCCTGCCTTTTTGAGGGAGTGGTGGTGTATAGTCCATTACCATAACAAGTAAGTGATGTCGTAACCACACCTCTCAATATATTAACTCCTAGACAACCTGAGTTTTATGAAGAGATCAAGATTGAGTTACCACCTAGAATAACTCATAAACACCATTTGCTCTTTTCATTCTACCACGTCTCCTGTCAGCGACCTAAACCTGATGTACCCCTCCGTCAGGAACCCTCATTCCTCGGCTGTACTGTAAGAGACGACCCCTTTTAAATTACATTAATTAACCATCATTCATTTAGTGGATACCTCTAATGCAAGAAGGTGATATCAAACTTGGTGACTTCAACTTGTCTGTGACTGCTGACCATCCACCTGCTGCCTACAGCCAACTTCCCTCAGACGTAAGAGTTCCTATATCATAGTATAATATATATAGTACATGTAACATTAGTACCATATGTACATGTAACATGACCCTACATGTGCTTTATACATGTACATGCATCTATTATTATAGGTCCATCTTCCTAACTTGAAATGGATTGATAACCATCGTCCAGTGTTTCGTCTTCAACTTCGTATGATTTCATCTATATATCCTCAAGACAAGAACCTCCTTGGGTTTCTTAATAACTATTATGACTTGAGTTATCAGCTGGGCATTGATAGTGATGAAAAATTATTTACAGGAAGTATACGACAGCTTGAGGACACAGCAAGTGAACCTTTGGTTCATTTCTTGTATTTACTGCTGAATAACTTATGTCAGTTACTAGTGAGACCTACTGTTAATACTGAGTCTGGTAAGAAACAGTTTTTTGTTTGTTTGTTTATTCTCTCTCTCTGTTTCTCTCTAGCTGAAGTCCCACGAGCTGCCTTCTCTTCACTAGCTCACACAATCAACCGAGTCCACGAGCTCAAACTTGCTAAAGACAAACACAGTCGTGATATTATTCTTGCTCAATACATACAATATGTTTTTACAACACCTTCAGCTCCTACTAACACATCAGCCTTTGATCCTAATATCCGCCGTACTCAATCAATCTCTGAAGATGATGGAATGAGACGCTCTTCTTCAATGAGACAAGGAAGTCGACATGTAATTATACAAGGTACCCGGAGAATATGTACACATGTTTGTTTGTTTGTTTACCAGTTTGTTTATTTGTTTGGTTGCATATTTGTTTACATGTGCAGTCTCAACCTGTCTGTTCATCCAACATCTTTCTTTCTATTTATCCAGCTAGTTATAAATTTATTTATTTATTTAGCTACACCACGTGATGCTGAACATGGTAGTGATTCTACTGATGGAGCCGCTAGCGCTCCTGTAATAAAAAAGTTATTCTATGAAGAATTAGTCTACAGTTGGATCACAGCTCATCCTGCTACCAGATCTGTAGTATACTCTAATGCTTGGTTCTTTTTTGAAGTTTTGGTAAGATATTTGCTATACTTTACACAAGACTCTCCTCCTTTCCTCCCTTTTCTCTCTTTCTCTCCCACTCTCCCTTTTTCAGATCAAGTCTATGGCTCAAAACTTACAAACGGCCAATAAACTAAATGGTGAGAGGCGATCTCGTTTTACTCAAAAATATCTCAAGGATATGGAAGTTCTAATTGGTAATGTCTCATCTGAAATTGCCGAGAAACATATAAAGGTTTATAGCTAGGAGACTATGTATTGTTTATTTCATGTATGCCCTCCCTCCTCTTTTTTTCTAGGATGTACATTATGCTCGAAAACTGAACACAAGTCTGGCATTTTTTGTTCATGATTGTTTCTCTCTCATGGATAGAGGATTTGTATTCAGCCTCATCAAGTGTTACCTTAAGAAAGTAAGTCCTCTTTATAATTTATTTAGCAGCTCTTCTATCTCTCACACATGCAGTTTGCTCTTGCACCAGCAGACTTAAACTTAACTGAGTTCAAACTGGACTTTTATCGTATTGTATGCAGTCATGAACATTATGTTATCCTAAATCTGCCAATGGGACCTCAACTTTATCCAATAGGTGCTAATAGTCAAACTTCCTCACCCTCTGGTTCCATCAGCTCTACATTTGAAGAACTTGGGCAGCCAAATATGGAGGCCATGGGAGAACTGAGTCAAGAGTTTCGACATTATCATTATTTGTCTGGATTAGTTTTGTCAGAGTTGGCATTAGTTTTGGAGGGAAAGTAAGACTTAGTCATTAAGAATATTCTTTTTGATCTCTCTCTCTCTCTCTCTCTCTCTCTCTCTCTCTCTCTCTCTCTCTCTCAGAAACTCAAAACTCAGAGAACAAGCTGTGGAAGTTTTACGAGACCTTCTAGCTGCCCATGACAGCGACATACGTTATGTTGCTCCTGAATCTCGTTCTCGTATAGCATCTATATATCTTCCTCTATTATCAGTTGTAATGGACAGCTTTCAACGCCTTTATAAGGTAAGTGGTGAGTGGGTGTGCCTACATGGTTGGTAATTAATGGGTGTGGCTACTGTGATTCTATTACCTTATAGGGATCTGATGGGTGGGAAAATTTGACAAACACATTTGACAGAAATACTGAAGTTCGTCGTTCTGTGGTGATCAAGGAGGGAGCTGATGGGAACCTTGACATTGATGTATGTTACATGTACAAGTACTTATATGTAATGGGTGTGGTTATTTTAGGATCAAGAAAGTCTTTATGATAACATAGTGGGTCCAGCTAGTACTCGTAATTTGCTTGTTTGTTTTCTGTGGGTCCTTAAAAATATTGACTACAACCTTTTACGTCATTGGTGGGCTACCCTATCAATATCAAGGTAATGAATTAATAGGCAAATGGATTGATAGATGGATGGACGTCTCTGCCTCTTTGCTAACTTTTTATCTGTTCTCACAGACTTAATCTTCTTCTAAATGTCCTTGATCTTTGTGTCTCCTGCTTTGAATACAAAGGCAAGCGTAACTTGGTCAACCAGTTGAGTGGTATAGCTGCTATATCCAATAAAACTAGTAATGTTAAGGATCAGATAGCCAGTGCTATTTTGGGAGTTGGTACAGCTAAAGAGAGACTGGCAAGGCGACGCCAACAGCAAGAACAAGCAGGTGGATCTTTACGTTGGGGAAAGACATATTGGCAGGCAGCTACTGAACAGACTGAAAGGTGTGTTTTAATTAATCCATTCTTTACATATATTTATCCATTTGTTATTTCATTTATCCAATATTAATTCATTCTTCCATATAATAATAACCTATTGATCCATTTATTAATCCATTCATCCATATACTAATAACCTATTGATCCATTTATTAATCCATTCATCCATATACTAATAACCTATTGATCCATTTATTAATCCATTCATCCATATACTAATAACCTATTGATCCATTTATTAATCCATTCATTCATATACTAATAACCTATTGATCCATTTATTAATTCATTCTTCCATATAATAATAACCTATTGATCCATTTATTAATCCATTCATCCATATACTAATAACCTATTGATCCATTTATTAATCCATTCATTCATATACTAATAACCTATTGATCCATTTATTAATTCATTCTTCCATATAATAATAACCTATTGATCCATTTATTAATTCATTCTTCCATATAATAATAACCTATTGATCCATTTATTAATCCATTCATCCATATACTAATAACCTATTGATCCATTTATTAATCCATTCATCCATATACTAATAACCTATTGATCCATTTATTAATCCATTCATCCATATACTAATAACCTATTGATCCATTTATTAATCCACTCATCCATATAATAATAACCTATTGATCCATTTATTAATCCATTCATCCATATAATAATAACCTATTGATCCATTTATTAATCCATTTATTCTTGTAGACCTAAAGTTGATATTGAAGTTGATGCTCTCATTGAGTCATCACTAGCTGGTGAAGCAAGCCTTGTAGTTTTAGATATTATTGAATTACTCATTGGTACGGTCCATATTATTGAGAACTTGCAAAGTGTCTTAGGAAAATCCCTTGAAGTTCTTCTTCGTCTCATGTTTTGTAACCAAAGTGTTGAAGTTATGAGATGTATCTTTGCCACTCAACGTGCTATCGTTCACAAGTTTCCTGAGTTGTTATTTTATGAAGAAACAGAGCAGTGTGCTGAATTGTGTGCTCGTCTTTTAAGGCACTGTAGTTCCTCTATATCTGATATCAGAGCATGGGCGTGTGCTTCTCTCTATCTGCTGATGAGGCAGAATTATGATCATGGGAATGTAAGTAGTAATTCTGTAATAATATTCATGAGTTTACAAGTACATGTATAATGACTGGCTTTGTAAATTCTGATTGCTTTTCTATATAACATATCTTAGAATTTTGCTCGTGTTAAAGTTCAAGTGACAGTAGCTCTGTCGTCTATTGTAGCTGGATCCACTGTAAGTCTCATTCCGGAATATTCATTCTCATTACTTGAGAATGAGTCTGAATTTATAGTACATGTTTTACATGTATTTTTGTCTCACAGTCATCTTTTAATGAACATCATTTACGTCGCTCACTCAAAACTCTTATTTCTTATGCTGATGAAGATATGGAAATGCAGGCATCATCATTTCCTGAACAAGTATGTCCTCTGTTAATTGTAGATTTATGCTCTCTCTCTCTCTCTCTCTCTCTCTCTCTCTCTCTCTCTCTCTCAAAGGTTCGTGAGCTGGCTATTAATCTTCACCGTATTTTATTAGACACAGTTAAAATGCAATCATTCCAGAATGTAAGACCTCCTATTACTTTAACACAATACACTCTCCCCTCTCTTGTATTTATAGGATCAAGAAATGTTAATGGACCTAATGTACAGAATATCTAAAGGGTAAATCCCTAATCATTAAACTAATATTAATGTTTTTGTATTTTATAGCTATCAGAACTCACCAGATCTTCGATTAGCATGGCTACAGAACATGGCCAAACATCACAATGAAGTAAGCAGTCATATAAATTAATATATATAAATACTCCAATGCACACTGGGTAACTCACTCTCCACTCACAGAGGGAACATTACACTGAGGCAGCTATGTGTCTGACCCATGCAGCTGCCCTTGTAGCTGAGTATCTTTACATGTTAGATGGGGCCTCTCACTTACCACTAGGGTGTATATCGTTCCAGAAAGTGTCATGCAACATGCTTGAAGAGAGTGCCATCTCTGATGATGTTGTCAATCCAGTATGTCATTGAAACAAACTTTCATTATCTTTTCATTGGTTACCATGGTAACTGAATTGTGGTTGCTATGGTAACAATTTTGGTTGCCATGATAACTTTTGTCTTCTTTTAAAGGAAGAAGAAGGGATTGCAACCAGTAGATTATTTTCAGAGAGTGGTCTTGTTGGATTACTGGAACAAGCTGCTCCTTTGTTCCGAGAGGTATGATGGGCAGAGCAACTTTCAATTTTTAACTCTCCCTTTCTCTCCTTAGTCTCATCTTTATGAAGCAGCTGCTGAAGTTTATAAACTGGTCATACCTATTTATGAGCACCGTCGTAAAAACCACAGTTTGGAATCCATCTATAACAAACTCTCGGATTGTTACAAGAACCTTGGGAAGAAAGGTGACAAGAGGTTTCTAGGGACTTTCTTCCGTGTTGGATTCTATGGTTGGATGTTTGGTGACCTCCACTTAAAAGAATTTATTTATAAAGAAGAAGCATTGATGAAATTAAGTGAATTTAGTTTGAAATTAGAGGTAAAATACTATTAGTGTGGTATAGAAATGTTATATTATAATAACTAGACATTGTATGGTGACCAACTTGGCAAGAGCAAAGTGGAGATTATAAAAGATAGCAATGATGTTGATGCTACAAAATTGGATGATAAAAAAGCATATATTCAAGTAACTTATGTGGAACCATACTTTGAAGACTGGGAACTAAAGGACAGAATTACTGTCTTTGATAAATCATTTAACATAAGTTAGTGATCTATCTTTTTGTCTATTATCTGTTTATTTCTCTATCTATTCAATTCTCTTGTACTTTTTTCTATAGAGCGTTATTTTTTCAGTACTCCTTTTACACCTAGCGGAAAGGCACGTGGAGAACTTCAAGAACAATGGATGAGAAGAACCATCCTGACTACAGAGAAAACCTTCCCTTACGTCAAAAGACGCTTAGAAGTAGTTCACATAGAGAAGACGGAACTCAATCCTCTAGAAGTAGCCATTTTGAATATGGAAGGGAAAATTAGTCAGTTAAAATCTGTTTTGGAACGTACTCCATGTGACGCTAAACTTCTACAAATGCAACTTCAAGGAGGAATTGCTACTGCAGTGAATCAGGTAATCTTCCTCTTTCCTTCCCTTTATCCCTTCATCTCTCCTCTTCCTCTCTCTTGTTTCCTCCTCTCTCCATCTTCCATAGGGTCCTTTTGCAATTGCCAAATGTTTCTTAGAAGATGTTCCATTACCAGAACAAACTTATCTTCATCACAAACTTAAAATTTGCTTCAAAGAGTTCACTAAACGGTCAGTACTATATATTCCCATTACTTCACACAAACCAATTGTCCTGTGTAACTTGTGTAGGTGTCAAGAAGCTCTGGAGAGGAATGAGGAACTTATTGGAGATGAACAATATGACTATCAGCGTGAATTGATGAAAAAGTTTAAAGATTTCCAGAACCAACTTCAACCAATGGTTACAACTCATCGTAAGGTTTCTCATGGCAAGAAAGTTAGGTAAGAAGAGAGCTGAGAGAGAGAGAGAGAGAGAGAGAGAGAGAGAGAGAGAGAGAGAGAGAGAGAGAGAGAGAGAGAGAGAGAGAAACAGATGGAGACTCCTCATTTATTAATTCCTCCATGTAGTTAATCAGTACATAAAATAAATTGTTATATAATTTTTAAAATTAACTACACTTCTTCAGGGATCGTGCTTTGATGAATATCTCTACTGTTCGTCAGTCCAGAACCAGTCAAGCAGAATAACTTATCATTTATCATTAACTCGCTTTGTTATGTTGATTGTGAATGTGTTAGATTAAATATAATTAATACATTCATGTTTAATTAAGTAACATTTCTCCTCTGTTAATTAGTATTAAATTAAACAGTATCAATTTCATTAATTGATTTATTAGATTTCAGTAATTGTTAGTGGGTTTTTTTATTAAAAATTAATAAGTTATCATATATACACATAAAGTAATAGAATTAATGGAGCCATATTGTGTGAGAGCTACCAAGAATATTCATAGGAGGCTGAAGGGGGGGGGGCTGGAGGGGCTAGAGCCTCCCCAATATTTAGAAAGAGGGGGCCCAGCCCCCCCAAATTTTTATTGCTTGCTACTTACCCCACAAAAAGAATCTAAGTTAATCTTATTGGTGTTGATGAAACTGTCACGAGTTTTGACATATTTGCAGGCCACAATGATGGAAAAACGGCTTAACAATTGTCTGGTCCTTCATGTACACAAATGCATAACTAATAAGTGTGATCTTGTTGAAATAGCTAAGGAATTTGTTATGGTAAATGATGAGTAAAGGAAATACTTTGGTACATTTTAAATTAATGTTGGTAATACTGATTGTGATTATATCAAACATACTTTCTGCATTATGGGTACATTCGTGTCTGCGTATTCATCACATAGTTATGGTGTGAGCCCCCCAAAATATAAGTGCCTCATCCGCCTATGATATTATATTAATATATTTGCTCCTGATAAATATTTTTAATGTGATACTTTTAATACGTATGGTGTAGTGAAGGGTGTATTCAAAATGTGGAGCTAGGTCAACTCAAGAGCCCACAGTGTCCATGTATTCAAGATAATTGCCCTTATGGGTGTGGTCAACAATACCAATGTCAGTACACAGATGAACATAAGGCGAAGTGTCCAAAATCTCCTTGGTTATTGTAAGTACCAGTCAACCTATGAGGTGATAGTTAATGAACATTATCCAGTATGAAAGATCCTTATGACAATCATCTTCAGTGGCCATTTAAAGAGTTATCACACGACTCCTCAATCAGTGTGGTGATCATCATCATTATGATTATGTCTTTGATTATAAAGACAATGATGATAAAGGCAAAAGAGTTACTAGTGGAGAATGAGGGAGATGACAACCAACTCAGAGCAAATGTCTTTCCAGTACTCCAATTAGGCTACAGTGCTAGTACTAACAGTCAAT
Source organism: Xestospongia muta (assembly GCA_963693285.1). NCBI lineage: Eukaryota > Metazoa > Porifera > Demospongiae > Haplosclerida > Petrosiidae > Xestospongia > Xestospongia muta. The sequence continues at coordinate 7,497,126 of OY848923.1, read as the reverse complement.
ATTTAAATGATTGTCTCAAATTTAATGTTATATAGTACTTCCTCAATGAAGAACTAAATGATGGCACTTTATTAAATTTGTTGTTTTAGTACAATACAATGTAAAAATCAATGTCATTTTAACAAGTATATAATTTGTACCTGACATGAATAAATTACTATGGAATATAGAATTCTTGTAAATTACTCACTATATAATTTATTGGTATGTTATATGTTTACATATCAACAAACACACAGTGAGTAATTTACATAAGCTCTACATTCCATAGTAATCCACCCCATTGACTAAATACTTCGACTTGTTTACTATAATAGCTGTATAATTTAAATTAAATATTACTTTGATCATTATCACAGTTTATATTAGCAATATACCTAATATATAGTTGTGTATGACTACTACACATATTGGCCTTATAACATTAGTGTTAGCATGAGTAATTGTTATACTATAAAACATTCATTAGACAAAAATACTACTAACTTAGCAATAAGGAAGTTTAGATAACTACCTATAAAGAGTCAGTGATTGCAAGTATCAGTTTGTTAATCCTCCTCCTGATGATGTCATATGTCCTCTGTGTCTAGATATTGTTGAAGAACCACACCAGTTTACTTGTTATGGAGAACGTATCTGTAAAAAATGTGGAGACAAACTCCTCCATTGATCTTGTTAATCCTGTAGACTATGAACATTTTATTCATGAAAATATGGATATCATTAAAGGTGACTCACAATCTCACCTACTGTTATTTCCTGAGGGAGATGTCTCTGTATCTAGTGTGCAAAGAAAGTTTCGTACCATTCAATACCCAGTGCCTGGACAAGCTAGGTGAGATAAAGAGATTTATACTCTTACTCTCTCTCTCTCTCTCTCTCTCTCTCTCTCTCTCTCTCTCTCTCACTCTCTCTCTCTCTCTCTCTCTCTCTCTCTCTCTCTCTCTCTCTCCCTCTCTCTCTCTCTCTCTCTAGGCGTACTGATGATGGTCTTGTGAGAGATTGTGTCAAACTCTTCACTCAAGACTGGAATACAATTGAAAGATTGTCAGTTCACACACACACACACACTAGTTCATTCAGACACTGATTATTAACAGATTATTAATATGATGTTTTAATTTAGATATGGCAGTTTTCATGGACACAGTGAACAGTTTTTAGAACAGAGATTCCTCACTTGTAAACGTACTTCAGAGTATGCCAAAAGTCTCCCCACACATCAATTTGAAGTAGATTTAGCACCACAAAACCAACAAGCTGAAGATAAGAAATCTGAGGTAATGATAGATGAATAAATGGACAGATAGATAAATTAACAAACACACATACAGATAAATGGATGGATGGGCAACTACACAGACAGGCAAATGGACAAATACTTGGATGGATAGATGCATAAAATTTGATCTATCGTTAAAATAATATGTGTCCATTATTTAGGATGATATGAAAAAAATTTATAGACAGGGTGTCCAGCTCAAGTATGTCATAGTCATATTATCTGTCCATTTGTTCTTCCTATTCATCCATTTAGTGTGGAATATATTCTTGAAAGTGCTGAGTCAGACAAACTGTTACTCAATTTATTAGAACCTGTTAAAGAACGTGCTATGGATGAAGAGAATTTCAAAGAACGTGCCGCTAATCGTCACCCTGCCTTGTTTGGATTGTATCCTCTACCAGGTCGTGAGGAAGCCCTAGAGAACAGGACTCCAGCTATTCCACCCTCAGAACATGAGGGAATCAAACTTCTTGTCAAGATATCAGAGCTGAGGTCAGTACTCAGTAATATAATATATTATGTATAGTTATCATTTCAAGTACAAGGAAACAAGAAAACATATGTAATGTAGTACATGATAGTTGTTTATTTGTATGTTTACATGTTTACATGTACTTGTATATTGCATAATAGTTGTGTTTACATGTACTTGTAAACATGTATATTATACATGTCATCATATCAGTTTACCGCCTGTATCCAATAGTCTATTGTAATTTAAAGAAGCAGTTAATATTGGGTGTGTTATGCAATTTTATCTGTCTTTCATATACAAATACTTAATATTTATTGATTCAATATGTATTACATCACATTATCTTTCATTTTTAGATTTGATCTTGAAATTGAGCCTATTTTTGCATGCATGGCTCTCTATGATGTAAGGAAGAGGTGTAAAATTTCAGAGACATTTCATCTTGATTGTAATTCAAGTGAAATGATGCGCATGTTAGGTAAATATAATGAAGAAAGGTCAATGCCATCATCATCAAGATCTGGTATATTCAATATCACTTATCCTCATAGTGATATATTTTTAGTGATTAAGGTAATGGATGAGTGTAAATAAATAGAAAAGATGGAGAGAGGGGAAGAAGGATGGATGAATAGATATACCAGATTTGATATTAACTTATTTTTAGGTTGAGAAAGTATTACAACAAGGTGACATTGGAGATGCTGCAGAACCTTATTTCAGAGGGATAGAACTTGATCGAAAAAGTCACGACAAAGCTTTAGCAAGTGCTAAAGTCTTCTGCAAACAACTTGGTCAATATCGTATGCCATTTGCCTGGGCAGCCATTAATATTATTGATCTTATTACTGGTAATCAGTTGTTGGGTACTTCAGGACATACAGCTATTAATACTCAAGACTCAAACACTGCACCAAATCGACGTGAATCCTCTGAAAGTACTGGTGGAGGAGGGACTCAAGAGAAACTTATGGACGAGACAACTTCTGAAGAGACTGTTAATATCACTCAAAACTTTGCATCAGTGACACTTACCTTGAATCTGTTTATAAAACAGGTTAGTGTAGTTGAAAACTGGTTTCAAAAACCTGTTATATATGTCCATATATGGTCATGTATGTTCTTTATTTCTATTTAAAGGAAAGTGATAAATTGAAAGATGAAGATCTTTTTCGTTTGTTGAGTTTCGTGAGAAAACCAGCTGCCGATATTAGTCGGAGGTTTAAGATTATTCCTGGTCATCTCAGAATGCATATACAACCTCCTTATGAAGGGATGCAGTGTTGTTTGACATCCAATTTATTTGAGGTATCACTCTTTCTGTTTGTCCATTCATTTATGTATCACTGGCTGTCTATTGTAGGTGGACCCATTTCCCGATAGTCGTTTACGTCCAATTCGAGAGTTTGAGGAGTTCCCATCACGGGAGGTCTACTCTCCTTACACTACATACAAGTATAGCCCTAACCAACCCTATTAATATAATTAACTATTGACAACACCTATAGGAACTTTCTATACGTGTATCCTCAATTTTTGGACTTTCGTAGCGTCAATAAAAGGAACATTGGTATTAAGGTCCAGTTTATGGGAGGAGAGGAACGAGAGGATGTCCTCCCGGCCATATATGGGCGTTCAAATGGTCCTGCCTTTTTGAGGGAGTGGTGGTGTATAGTCCATTACCATAACAAGTAAGTGATGTCGTAACCACACCTCTCAATAAATTAACTCCTAGACAACCCGAGTTTTATGAAGAGATCAAGATTGAGTTACCACCTAGAATAACTCATAAACACCATTTACTCTTTTCATTCTATTACATCTCTTGTCAGCAATCTAAACCTGATGAACCCTCATTCCTTGGCTGTACTGTAAGAGACAACCCCTTTAAATTACAATAATTAACCATCATTCATTTAGTGGATACCTCTAATGCAAGAAGGTGATATCGAACTTGGTGACTTCAACTTGTCTGTGACTGCTGACCATCCACCTGCTGGTTACAGCCAACTTCCCTCAGACGTAAGAGTTCCTATATCATGATATAATATATACCACATGTAACATTAGTACCATATGTACATGTAACATGACCCTACATGTGGTTTATACATGTATGTGCATCTATTATATAGGCCTATCTTCCTAATTTGAAATGGATCAATAACCATCGTCCAGTGTTTCGTCTTCAACTTCGTATGATTTCATCTATATATCCTCAAGACAAGAACCTCCTCGGGTTTCTTAATAACTATTGTGACTTGAGTTATCAGCTGGGCATTGATAGTGATGAAAAATTATTTACAGGAAGTATACGACAGCTTGAGGAGACAGCAAGTGAACCTTTGGTTCATTTCTTGTATTTACTGCTGAATAACTTATGTCAGTTACTAGTGAGACCTACTGTTAATACTGAGTCTGGTAAGAAACAGTTTTTTGTTTGTTTATTCTCTCTTTCTGTTTCTCTCTAGCTGAAGTCCCACGAGCTGCCTTCTCTTCACTAGCTCACACAATCAACCAAGTCCACAAGCTCAAACTTGCTAAAGACAAACACGATTGTGATATTATTCTTGCTCAATACATACAATATGTTTTTACAACACCTTCAGCTCCTACTAACACATCAGCCTTTGATCCTAATATCCGCCGTACTCAATCAATCTCTGAAGATGATGGAAAGAGACGCTCTTCTTCAATGAGACAAGGAAGTCGACAAGGTACCCAGAGAACATGTACATGTGTTTGTTTGTTTGTTTGTTTACCAGTTTGTTTATTTCTTTACATATGTAATCTCAGTTTGTGCATCCAACATCTTTCTTTCTATTTATCCAGCTAGTTATAAATTTATTTATTTCTTTAGCTGCTCCACGTGATGCTGAACATGGTACTGATTCTACTAATGGAGCCACTAGCACTCCTGTAATAATGAAATTATTCTATGAAGAATTAGTCTTCAGTTGGATCACAGCTCATCCTGCTACCAGATCTGTAGTATACTCTAATGCTTGGTTCTTTTTTGAAGTTTTGGTAAGACATTTGTTATACTTTACACAAGACTCTCCTCCTTTCCTCCCTTTTCTCTCCTTCTGTCCCACTCTCTCTTTTTCAGATCAAGTCTATGGCTCAAAACTTACAAACGACCAATAAACTAAATGGCGAGAGGCGATCTCGTTTTACTCAAAAATATCTCAAGGATATGGAAGTTTTAATTGGTATGGTCTCATCTGAAATTGCTGAGAAACATACAAAGGTTTATAGCTAGGACACTATGTCTGTTTATCTCATGTATGCTCTCCCTCCTCTCTTTTTTTCTAGGATGTACATTATGCTCGAAAACTGAACACAAGTCTGGCATTTTTTGTTCATGATTGTTTCTCTCTCATGGATAGAGGATTTGTATTCAGCCTCATCAAGTGTTACCTTAAGAAAGTAAGTCCTCTTTATAATTTTTTAGCAGGTCTTCTATCTCTCACACATGCAGTTTGCTCTTGCACCAGCAGACTTAAACTTAACTGAGTTCAAACTGGACTTTTATCGTATTGTATGCAGTCATGAACATTATGTTATCCTAAATCTGCCAATGGGACCTCAACTTTATCCAATGGGTGCTAACAGTCAAACTTCCTCATCCTCTGGTCCCATTGAAAAACTTGGGCAACCAAATATGGAGGCCATGGGAGAACTGAGTCAAGAGTTTCGACATTATCATTATTTGTCTGGATTGGTTTTGTCAGAGTTGGCATTAGTTTTGGAGAGAAAGTAAGACTTAGTCATTAAGAATATTCTTTTTGATCTCTCTCTCTCTCTTAGAAACTCAAAACTCAGAAAACAAGCTGTGGAAGTTTTACGAGACCTTCTAGCTGCCCATGACAGTGACATACGTTATGTTGCCCCTGAATCTCGTTCTCGTATAGCATCTATATATCTTCCTCTATTATCAGTTGTAATGGACAGCTTTCATCGTCTTTATAAGGTAAGTGGTGAGTGGGTGTGCCTACATGGTTGATAATTAATGGGTGTGGCTACTGTAATCATATTACCTTATAGGGATCTGATGGGTGGGAAAATTTGACGAAAACATTTGACAGGAATACTAAAGTTCGTCATTCTGTATTGATCAAGGAGGGAGCTGATGGGAACCTTGACATTGATGTATGTTACATGTACAACTACTTATATGTAATGGGTGTGGTTATTTTAGGATCAAGAAAGTCTTTATGATAACATAGTGGGTCCAGCTAGTACTCGTAATTTGCTTGTTTGTTTTTTGTGGGTCCTTAAAAACATTGACCACAACCTTTTACGTCATTGGTGGGCTACCCTATCAATATCAAGGTAATGAATTAATAGACAAATGGATTGATAGATGGATGGACGTCTCTGCCTCTTTGCTAACTATCTGTTCTCACAGACTTAATCTTCTTCTAAATGTCCTTGATCTTTGTGTCACCTGCTTTGAATACAAAGGCAAGCCTAACTTGGTCAACCAGTTGAGTGGTATAGCTGCTGTATCCAATAAAGCTAGTACTGTTAAGGATCAGATAGCCAGCGATATTTTGGGAGTAGGAACAGCTAAAAAGAAAATATCAAGGGAACACGAACAGACAGAAAAGTATGTCCTCATTGGTTTTAATTGATCCATTCTTTACATGTATGTCACCATAGTAACAATTGCTATAGCAACTACACATATATTGCCATAGCAACATTATTAATGACATGAATGTATGAAAATTGAAAAATACATTCATCTATATAATAATAACCTATTGATCCATTCATTAATCCATTCATCCATATAATAATAACCTATTGATCCATTTATTAATCCATTCATCCATATAATAATAACCTATTGATCCATTTATTAATCCATTCATCCATATAATAATACCTATTGATCCATTTATTAATCCTTTTAGACCTAAAGTTGATGTTGAAGTTGATGGTCTCATTGAGTCATCACTAGCTGGTGAAGCAAGCCTTGTAGTTTTAGATATTATTGAATTACTCATTGGTAACATCCATTTTATTGAGAACTTGCAAAGTGTCTTAGGAAAATCCCTTGAAGTTCTTCTTCGTCTCATGTTCTATAATCAAAGTGTTGAAGTTATGAGATGTATCTTTGCCACTCAACGTGCTATTGTTCACAAGTTTCCTGAGTTGTTATTTTATGATGAAACAGAGCAGTGTGCTGAATTGTGTGCTCGTCTTTTGAGGCACTGTAGTTCCTCTATATCTGATATCAGAGCATGGGCATGTGCTTCTCTGTATCTGCTGATGAGGCAGAATTACAATCATGGGAATGTAAGTAGTGATTTTGTAATAATATTCATGAGTTTATATGTACATGTATATTGACTGGCTTTGTAAATTCAGGTGGTTCTTGGTGTAACTTGACTATGATGACATCATAATGAAATGACACATAGTGATGTCATCATAGGACATATTGTTACATCATCAGTGAAGTTACACCAAGAAGCACCCGTAAATTCTGATTGCTTTTCTATATTACATATCTTAGAATTTTACTCGTGTTAAAGTTCAAGTGACAGTAGCTCTGTCGTCTATTGTAACTGGATCCACTGTAAGTTTCATTCTGGAATATTCATTCTCATTACTGAGAATGAGTCTGAATTTATAGTACATGTTTTACTTGTATTTTTGTCTCATAGTCATCTTTTAATGAGCATCATTTACGTCGCTTACTCAAAACTCTTATTTCTTATGCTAATAAGGATATGAAAATGCAGACATCATCATTTCCTAAACAAGTATGTCCTCTGTTAATTATAAATTTACGCTCTCTCTCTCTCTCTCTCTTGAAGGTTCGTGAGCTGGCTATTAATCTTCACCGTATTTTATTAGACACAGTTAAAATGCAATCATTCCAGAATGTAAGACCTCCTATTACTTTAACAAACACACTCTCCCCTCTCTTGTATTTATAGGATCAAGAAATGTTAATGGACCTAATGTACAGAATATCTAAAGGGTAAATCCCTAATCATTACGCTAATATTAATGTTTTTGTATTTTATAGTTATCAGAACTCACCAGGTCTTCGATTATCATGGTTACAGAACATGGCCAAACATCACAATGAAGTAAGCAGTCATATAAATTAATATATATAAATTCTCCAATGCACACTGGGTAACTCACTCTCCACTCACAGAGAAAACATCACGCTGAGGCAGCTATGTGTCTGACTCATGCAGCTGCCCTTGTAGCTGAGTATCTTTACATGTTAGATGGGGCCTCTCACTTGGCACTGGGATGTATATCATTCCAGAAAGTGTCATGCAACATGCTTGAAGAGAGTGCCATCTCCGATGATGTCGTCAATCCAGTATGTCATTGAAACAAACTTTTGAGTATCTTGTTACATTGGTTATCGTGGTAACTGATTGTGGTTGCTATGGTAACAATTTTTGGTTGCCATGATAACTTTTGTCTTCTTTTAAAGGAAGAAGAAGGGATTGCAACCAGTAGATTATTTTCAGAGAGTGGTCTTGTTGGATTACTGGAACAAGCTGCTTCTTTTTTCCGAGAGGTATGATGGGCAGAGCAACTTCAATTTTTAACTCTCCCTTTCTCTCCTTAGTCTCATCTTTATGAAGCAGCTGCTGAAGTTTATAAACTGGTCATACCTATTTATGAGCACCATCGTAAAAGCCACAGTTTGGAATCCATCTATAATAAACTCTCTGATTGTTACAAGAACATTAGCAAGAAAGAGGAGAGGTTTCTAGGGACTTACTTCCGTGTTGGATTTTATGGTTTGGCATTTGGTGACCTCCACTTAAAAGAATTTATTTATAAAGAAGAAGCATTGATGAAATTAAGTGAATTTAGTTTAAAATTAGAGGTAAAATACTATTAGTGTGGTATAGAAATGTTATATTATAATAACTAGACATTGTATGGTGACCAACTTGGGAAGAACAAAGTGGAGATTATAAAAGATAGCAATGATGTTAATGTTACAAAATTGGATGAAAAGAAAGCATATATTCAAGTAACTTATGTGGAACCATACTTTGAAGACTGGGAACTAAAGGACAGAATTACTGTCTTTGATAAATCATTTAACATAAGTTAGTGATCCATCTCTTTGTCTATTATCTGTTTATTATCCTCTATTTCTGTTTTATTTCTTTCGTTCTTTTTTTGTAGAACGTTTCTTTTTCAGTACTCCTTTTACACCCGGAGGAAAGCCACATGGAGAACTTCAAGAACAATGGATGAGAAGAACCATCCTGACTACAGAGAAAACCTTCCCTTATGTCAAAAGGCGCTTAGAAGTAGTTCACACAGAGAAGATGGAACTCAATCCTCTAGAAGTAGCCATTTTGAATATGGAAAGGAAAATTAGTCAGTTGAAAGCTGTTTTGGAACGTACTCCATGTGACGCTAAACTTCTACAAATGCAACTTCAAGGAGGAATTGCTACTGCAGTGAATCAGGTAATCTTCCTCTCTCCTCCTTCTATCCCTTCATCTCTTCCTCCCTCTCTCTCCCTCCTCTCTCTATATTCCATAGGGTCCTTTTGCAATTGCTAAATGTTTCTTAGAAGATGTTCCATTACCAGAACAAACTTATCTACATCACAAACTTAAAATTTGCTTCAAAGAGTTCACTAAACGGTCAGTACTATATATTCCCATTACTTCACACAAACCAATTGTCCTGTGTAACTTGTGTAGGTGTCAAGAAGCTCTGGAGAGGAATGAGGAACTTATTGGAGATGAACAACAGGACTATCAGTGTGAATTGATGAAAAGGTTTAGAGATTTCCAGAACCAACTTCAACCAATGGTTACAACTCATCGTAAGGTGTCTCATGACAAGAAAGTTAGGTAAGAAGACAGCTAATAGAGAGAGGGACAGATAGAGAGACTCTTCATTTATTAATTCCTCCATAAAGTTAATCAGTACATAAAATAAATTGCTAGACAGTTTTTATTATAGTTTTTAAAAAAATTAACTACACTTCTTCAGGGATCATGCTTTAACGAGTATCTCTACTGTTCGTCAGTCCAGAACCAGTCAAGCAGAATAACTTATCATTTCTCATTGATTCCCTTTGTTATGTTGATTGTGAATGTGTTAGATTAAATATAATTAATGCGTTCATGTTTAATTAAGTAACATTTCTCCTCTGTTAATTAGTATTAAATTAAACAGTATTAATTTCATTAATTGATTTAATAGTTTTTAATAGTTTTTTTGTTAGTGTCTCTTTTTATTAAAAATGAATAAATTATCATAATTATATACACATAAAGTAATAGAATTAATGGAGCCAATTATATGTGAGATCTACAAAGAATATTATATTAATATATTTGCTCCTGATAAATATTTTTAATGTGATACTCTCAATACATGTGGTGTAGCAAAGGGTGTATTGAAAATGTGAAGCTAGGTCAGCTCAAGAACCTACAGTATCTGTGTATTCAAAATGATCCCTTATGGGTGTGGTCAACAATACCAATGTCAGTACACAGAGGAACATAAGGCGAAGTGTCCAAAATCTCCTTTTGTTTGTTGTTATTGTAAGTACCAGTCAACCTATGAGGTGATAGTTAATGAACATTATCCAGAATGAGGGAGATGACAACCAACTCAGAGCAAATGTCTTTCCAGTATTCCAACTAGGCTACAGTCCTAGTACTAACAGTCAATATTTAAAAGAAGATTGTCTCAAATTTAATGTTATATAGTACTTCCTCCTCAATGAAGAACTAAATGATGGCAGTTTGTTAAATTTGTTGTTTTAATATAATATACTTACATTTATTAGTTCTTACTTATAAAATTATGAACAGCATAAGAAAGGACAAAAATGTATATTTGGAAACAATACATTTAAATAAATTTATGTGATTTATGAAAAAGAATGACTGTTGAAACATTTGAAAAAACAGTTTTGTATACATACAGCTGTTAAATATGCACAACTATTCATCGTAAACCCTACTCCCATTCTATGTGTAAATATAGCCTACCCCTATTCTATATGTACGTACATTCTATGAGTACATATAGCCTATCCCCATCTATTATTACACCTAGTCTATTATTACATAGAACCTACACCTAGTCTATTATTACATAGAACCTACACCTAGTCTATTATTACGTAGAACCTACACCTAGTCTATTATTATGTAGAACTTACACCTAGTCTATTATTACATAGAACCTACACCTAGTCTATTATTACATAGAACCTACACCTAGTCTATTATTACATAGAACCTACACCTAGTCTATTATTACGTAGAACCTACACCTAGTCTATTATTATGTAGAACCTACACCTAGTCTATTATTATGTAGAACCTACACCTAGTCTATTATTACATAGAACCTACACCTAGTCTATTATTACATAGAACCTACACCTAGTCTATTATTACGTAGAACCTACACCTAGTCTATTATTATGTAGAACCTACACCTAGTCTATTATTACATAGAACCTACATCTAGTCTATTATTACGTAGAACCTACACCTAGTCTATTATTATGTAGAACCTACACCTACTCTATTATTGTTTTTTGAGGTGTTTTAATAGTGTTCCTTTTCATAAATCACATCGGAAATGTTTTGACAGAAGTGGTTCCTTATTGCAAATCAGGTCATATATTGACTTCATAACGTTAATGTTAGCATGAGTAATTATTATAGTGTGAAAAAATTCATAAGACAAAAACTACTAACTTAGCAATAAGGAAGTTTAGATAACTATCCCTATAGGGCCCTTACAAGATGACAGATAAAAGAGTCAGTGACTACAAGTATCAGTTTGTTAGTCCTCCTCCTGATGATGTCATATGTCCTCTGTGTCTAGATATTGTTGAAGAACCACACCAGTTTACTTGTTGTGGTCACCATATATGTAAAAAATGTGGAGACAAACTTAAGCAGCAGGTTACTACTCCACAGTGTCCAATGTGTCGACATAGTAAGTGTACAATGTCACCTGATAAATATTTTGAACGAAATGTTCTCAAAACATTGCGAATATTGTGTACTGAGGGATGTGACCAGGATGTGGAGCTAGGTCAACTCAAGAACCACTTACCACAGTGTCCGTGTGTTAAAGAGGATTGTCCTTATGGGTGTGGTCACCAATACCAACGTCAATACACAGAGGAACATAAAGAGAAGTGTTCAAAACGTCCTTTTGTTTGTGGTTATTGTAAGTACCAGTCAACCTATGAGGTGATAGTTAATGAACATTATCCAGTATGTGACAAGTATCCTATCATCTGTCCTAATGAGTGTTCTGGAGATGAGATAGAACGAGGAATGTTACATGATCATCTTGATAAGTGTCCCTTCCAGGTAGTAGAGTGTGAGTTTAGTCATGTGGGATGTCAAGAGAAGGTTCAGCGTTGTGATCTAGCTCAACATCTGTCTGATAATGGTATCTACCATAGTGCTCTTTCCTCTAAAATGATCTATGAGAGTTTGCAGAAGATGATGGAAGAAAAAGACAGGTTGTTGCAGGAGAAAGATAAGCAACTACTGGAGAAAGATAGACAACTACAGGAGAAGGATAAGAAACTTGATCTCCTGTTAACAGAGATTCATAAGTTGGGTTTAGAGTTGAGAGGAGACAATAAGGATTCATCGCCAGCTGTTGACTTATATGACAAAGTTTGTGGTGACACTGTTTTATCTGTTACAATAGAAAGGGCCACATGTAAAAAGGATGAAAAAGTCCGATGGATTAGTCCTTCTTATTTTTCTCATCGTCTCTATGGATATAAGATGTTCTTTGAAGTAGATTTTAGTTACAGTCATCGTGTTGCATCACTAGCAATTTTTTCATACATGATATCAGGTCCTTATGATGATATTCTTGAATGGCCATTTAAAGAGAAAGTTATTGTACGACTCCTCAATCAGTGTGGTGATCATCATCATTATGATTATGTCTTTGATTATAAAGATAATGACCGAGGGAAAAGAGTTACTGATGGAGAACGAGGGGCTGCTCTATCACCTCAAGGTACACATCTTCCATTTGATCAACTAGGCTACAATGCTGACATAAACTGTCAATATTTAAAAGATGATTGTCTCAAGTTTGAAGTGTCTGTCCTCTTTGATGATGATAAGGTATGAACTTATTACTATGTTTTTCAAATATGCATCAAAAACATTTAATAATTATTCTACTTGATATATATAACTTTTAAGGGAACACACTAGAAGTAATAATTTATATCTCAGTGATCATACATTATTAAAAATAGTTGGTTTTATTAACTAATTGAATTGTTACTATAACAATTGCCTTTCTGTTAATAATCATTTCTAAAAACCTATAATCTAACATCTGCATCATCAAAACTACCCTACTATAATTTATATAATACTATAATCATGTTTTCCCAAGTGGCTAATAGTTTATATAAATACATTTCTTAGAGCTTCACTGCAGCTGACCAAAAACAAGATGCACATGGCCATGTGACAATTACAGGAGTAGTTACACAAGCTACACCTTCTCCTTCAGAAGATAAATCTGAGACTATTATGGAAAAACTTAAGGTTTTCAACCTAATACTCTATTCAGTCCATCTATTTGTCTATTTGATATGACTAAGCATCTATCTTTCCATCCATCCATCCATCATATGATTCAACTCTGTTTTAATCTAGGAAAGCAGTAAAGAAGGTAAAAGAGCAACAGTTCTATTTGTTTATGAAGCTGGTAAGTGTTAAGTCTTATTATTGTAGATCTGTTTTTTTAAATGAAAATCTTGATATGTAGAGGAAGTTGATGAAATCTCTTTTAATATTGGTGACATCATTGAAGACATTGAAGAAGTTGAGGATGATTGGTGGATAGGAGAAGTCAATGGGAAAAGAGGAATGTTTCCAGCTAACTTTGTTAAAATAATATAACATTACTGTTTCAAGCTAATATTGTTAAGTAATATAACATTATTGTAGTAAGTTTTTGTTTGTTACTAACATTTATACAGTAATAATGACATTAGTGATTCTTAATTTTGATTGTACTTCTGTTATAGCAACTGGAAATAAATTTATATAATGTCAATTTTAAAAGATAAGAAGAATAAAGAAGTCTTCCCACATCTCTAACAGTGTCCGTTTTAATGGCTAATAACTACTTTTAGGAAATTGTGACTGAACTTGATATCCATTGATAATATTTAAATATTGTCCGAGTTCCCAACAATAAATAGTTAACATCAATACTCAATAATGAATTTCATCGTAATTTCTAAGAGCTACTCCTTCATAGAGTGATTGCCATTAAAATTCTTTGAGTGGTACCTCTATAGCTGTACAGTTGATATTATTTTATTACTTGTAGCTAAGCAAATTCAAAGTATGAGAAGGTATGATATTGAATGAAAGATCTGTGGAGGTGTAGCACTTGGTGTCTCATTTATTTTTTACAAGGAGCCTCTTGTTAAACTTGTTAATTCATTCTGTGTTGTTTCTTTTGAAGACAAGACTATTAAGAAATGACAGTATATTTATTTGCTAATGATTTTCTTCATCTTGCAAGAGAGACATTTCGAATTACAGGCAAAAAAAATCAAGCAATAAACAATATAACTAGTGTTGTGTCATACCGTAGTGAATGGGAACCTCAGAGTGATGTCACATTGAGTTGAAGTAAGGAGTAGTTAAATGTTGAAGCTGATGTGAAGAAAAGCATGTCTGCTGTTCACTTAATAAAAGTAGAAAAAATTCAAAATAAAAGATTATGGGAGAAGTATGATTCTGTAAGAAAACACTACACATTAAAGATAATGGTAATATCAACTAAGTGAGGTTGTTTAATGGTGCAAGGAGCACTACTCCAGAGAAGATGTATTGCTCTGAACATGGTAACTCAGGTATTTTGGGCAAAGGAGCCTAATTTGCTTCACAGCATTATTCATTATCCATTATATAAAAGTTATAATTAAACAGATAAGACATCTGACATATCATATCATATCATATGACTTGCCCAAACATCACATGACAACAATAGATGTAGTATATCACATGACAACAATAGATGTAGTACATCACATGACAACAATAGATGTAGTACATCACATGACAACAATAGATGTAGTACATCACATGACAACAATACATGTAGTACATTACAACAACAATACATGTACTTGTACATATATTTCATGTACATAACATTACAAATAACACATCGTAACAGTAAGTTTACTTACAAAATAATTTTGATCAGTCCCAGTAAAAAGTCTTTTTCACTGAATTTTATATTAATGTCTTGAGAGTGTCCTTAACACATGCTTGAGTAATGAATGACAATAATTTAAGAATTTAAAGTCACTAAGGGCGTGGTGGTAATGTTTGTGTATTGAGGCACATCCTTTATAGTCTGCAAAACAAGACAAGGGTGTGCCTCGAGTAAATAGATGGCCAGTTACATGTATAGCGTGTGATTAGTACATGTGACCTGATCTGCAATAAGGAACCACTTCTGGCAAACATTTGTGATGGAATTTATGAAAAATAATGAAAAGATCTTAAAAACAGTTTTGTATACATAACAGTTGTTAAATATGCACAACTATTCCTGGTAACTGCATGTATGTATACAAAACTGTTTTTGAGGTGTTATAACAATGTTCCTTTTTTATAAACCACATCACAAATGTTTTGACAGAAGTGTAAAAAAATTCATAAGACAAAAATACTAATTTAGCAATAAGAAAGTTTAGATAACTATCTGTATAGGGCCCTTACAAGATGACGGATAAAGGAGTCAGCCATTACAAGTATCAGTTTGTTAATCCTCCTCCTGATGATCTCATATGTCCTCTGTGTCTAGATATTGTTGAAGAACCACACCAGTTTACTTGTTGTGGTCACCATATCTGTAAAAAATGTGGAGAACAAATCAAACAGCAGACTACTACTCCACACTGTCCAATGTGTCGACATAGTGAGTGTACAATGTTGCCTGATAAATATTTTGAACGAAACGTTCTTAACAAGTTGCCAATATGGTGTACTGAGGGATGTGGTCAGGAGATGGAGCTAGGTCAGCTAAAGAATCACTTACAACAATGTCCGTGTGTTCGAGAGGATTGCTCTTATGGGTGTGGTCAACAATACCAACGTCAGTACATAGAGGAACATAAAGAGAAGTGTTCAAAACGTCCTTTTATTTGTGGTTATTGTAAGTACCAGTCAACCTATGAGGTGATAGTTAATGAACATTATCCAGTATGTGACAAGTATCCTATCATCTGTCCTAATGAGTGTTCTGGAGATGACATAGAACGAGGAATGTTACATGATCATCTTGATAAGTGTCCCTATCAGGTGGTAGAGTGTGAGTTTAGTTATGTGGGATGTAAAGAGAAGGTTCGTCGTTGTGATCTAGCTCAACATCTGTCTGATAATGGTATCCACCATAGTGCTCTCTCCTCTAAAACGATCTATGAGAGTTTGCAGAAGATAATGGAAGAAAAAGACAGGTTGTTGCAGGAAAAAGATAAGCAACTACTGGAGAAAGATAGACAACTACAGGAGAAGGATAAGAAACTTGATCTCCTGTTAACAGAGATTCATAAGTTGGGTTTAGAGTTGAGAGGAGACAATAAGGATTCATCGCCAGCTGTTGACTTATATGACAAAGTTTGTGGTGACACTGTTTTATCTGTTACAATAGAAAGGGCCACATACAAAAAAGATAAACAAGTCCAATGGATTAGTCCTTCTTATTTTTCTCATCGTCTCTATGGATACAAGATGTTCTTTGAAGTAGATTTTAGTTACAGTCATCGTGTTGCATCACTAGCAATTTTTTCATACATGATACCAGGTCCTTATGATGATATTCTTGAATGGCCATTTAAAGAGAAAGTTATTGTACGACTCCTCAATCAGTGTGATGATCATCATCATTATGATTATGTCTTTGATTATAAAGATGATGACCGAGGGAAAAGAGTTACTGATGGAGAACGAGGGGCTGCTCTATCACCTCAAGGTACACATCTTCCATTAGATCAACTATCCTACAATGCTGATACAAACTTTCAATATTTAAAAGATGATTGTCTCAAGTTTGAAGTGTCTGTCCTCTTTGATGATGATAAGGTATGAAATTTTTACGATGTTTTTTGAATATGCATCAAAAACATTTATTAATTATTGATATATATAACTTTTAAGGGAACACACTAGAAGTAATAATTTATATTTCAGTAGTCATACATTATTAAAATAGTTGATTTATTAACTAATTGAATTGTTACTATAACAATTTCCTTTCTGTTAATAATTATTTCTAAAAACTTATAATCTAACATCTGCATCATCAAAACTACACTACTATAATTTATATAATACTATAATCATGTTTTCCCAAGTGGTTGGGTTGAATAGAGTGTGAGGCATAAACATTTAAATAAATAAAGTTTTTCTGTTATGGTCTCAAATTTATCTTTTGAAGAAAAAGGCGTATCTTATGTAACTACTCCTGTAATTGTCATATAGCCATTTGCATCTTGTTTTTGGTCAGATGCAGTGAAGCTCTATGTTTATATAGACTATTCATCTATTTGATATGTCCATTGATTCATCTATCCATCCATCCATCCATCAATCAATCCAACCATTTATTTATTAACTAGGAAAGCAGTAAAGAAGGTAAAAGAGCAACAGTTCTATATGCTTATGAGGCTGGTAAGTTTTAAGTCTTATTATTGTAGATTTGTTGTTTTAAATGATGAATTTTGATTTGTAGAGGAAGTTGATGAAATCTCTTTTAATATTGGTGACATCATTGAAAACATTGAAGAAGTTGAGGATGATTGGTGGATAGGAGAAGTCAATGGGAAAAGAGGAATGTTTCCAGCTAACTTTGTTAAAATAATATAACATTACTTTTAATGTTGTTAAGTAATATAACATTATTGTAGTAAGTTTTTTGTTTGTTACTAACATTTATGTAGTAATAATGACATTAGTGATTCTTAATTTTGATTGTACTTCTGTTATAGCAACTGGAAATGAATTTATATAAATGTCTATTTTAAAAGATAAGAAGAATAAAGATGTCCTCCTTATTATATACAGCACCAGCAGATCCAGAATGAAGAAATAGGGGTTGCATAGACCACATGCGAAATGCGCAGCAAAAATTTCAAGCCTATTAAAAATTCATTATATTTATTATTCATAGACACACCCTTTAACCACGAGACAGTAAAGTCAATAAAATATCGAGGTACAGCTTTGTAAGGTGTGGTTGCAAGAATTTGCTATGAATATACTTAAAGTAATAATTTTACCACAGGATGCAACTTTAATGATTGACCATAAATATTATTAGAGAATAAAAAAGGGTGTGCCTATGGACCCCAGAACCCCCTAGATCTGCCGGTGTAAAGTTATAATTAACAGATAAGACATCTGATATATCAAATCCTATGACTCGTCCAAACATTACATGACAACAATATATGATCACATGACAACAATACATTTAGTACATCATATGACAACAATACATGTAGTATATCACATGACAACAATACATTTAGTACACCATGTGACAACAATACATGTACTACATCACATGACAACAATACATGTACTTGGACATATATTTCATGTACATAACATTACAAATAACACATCATAACAGTAAGTTTACTTACAAAATAATTTTGATCAGTCCCAGTAAAAAGTCTTTTTCACTGAATTAGTATATTAATGTCTTGAGAGTGTCCTTAACACGTACTTGAGTAACGAATGACAATAATTTTAGAATTTAAAGTCACTAAGGGCGTGGTGGTAATGTTAGTGCTTGTGTATTGAGCCACACCCTTTTATAGGCTGCAAAACAAGGCAAGTGGCTCGAGTAGATAGATGGCCAATTACACGTATCAGTTCCTTAGTCCTCCTCCTGATGATGTCATATGTCCTCTGTGTCTAGATATTGTTGAAGAACCACACCAGTTTACTTGTTGTGGTCACCATATATGTAAAAAATGTGGAGACAAACTTAAACAGCAGGCTACTACTCCACACTGTCCAATGTGTCGACATAATGAGTGTACAATGTCACCTGATAAATATTTTGAACGAAATGTTCTTAACAAGTTGCCAATATGGTGTACTGAGGGATGTGGTCAGGAGGTGGAACTAGGTCTGCTCAAGAATCACTTACCACAATGTCCGTGTGTTAAAGAGGATTGTCCTTATGGGTGTGGTCAACAATACCAACGTCAGTACATAGAGGAACATAAAGAGAAGTGTCCAAAACGTCCTTTTATTTGTGATTATTGTAAGTACCAGTCAACCTATGAGGTGATAGTTAATGAACATTATCCAGTATGTGACAAGTATCCTATCATCTGTCCTAATGAGTGTTCTGGAGATAAGATAGAGCGAGGAATGTTACAAGATCATCTTGATAAGTGTCCCTTCCAGGTGGTAGAATGTGAGTTTAGTCATGTGGGATGTCAAGAGAAGGTTCAGCGTTGTGATCTAGCTAAACATCTGTCTGATAATGGTGTCCACCATAGTGCTCTTTCCTCTAAAATGATATATGAGAGTTTACAGAAGATGATGGAAGAAAAAGACAGGTTGTTGCAGGAAAAAGATAAGCAACTACTGGAGAAAGATAGACAACTACAGGAGAAGGATAAGAAACTTGATCTCCTGTTAACAGAGATTCATAAGTTGGGTTTAGAGTTGAGAGGAGACAATAAGGATTTATCTCCAGCTGTTGACATATATGACAAAGTTTGTGGTGACACTGTTTTATCTGTTACAATAGAAAGGGCCACATACAAAAAGGATAAAAAAGTCCAGTGGATTAGTCCTCCTTATTTTTCTCATCGTCTCTATGGATACAAGATGTTCTTTGAAGTAGATTTCAGTTGCAGTCATCGTGTTGCATCACTGGCAATTTTTTCATACATGATACCAGGTCCTTATGATGATATTCTTGAATGGCCATTTAAAGAGAAAGTTATTGTACGACTCCTCAATCAGTGTGATGATCATCATCATTATGATTATGTCTTTGATTATAAAGATAATGACCAAGGGAAAAGAGTTACTGATGGAAAACGAGGGGCTGCTCTATCACCTCGAGGTACACGTCTTCCATTAGATCAACTATCCTATAATGTTGATACAAACTGTCAATATTTAAAAGATGATTGTCTTAAGTTTGAAGTGTCTGTCCTCTTCGATAAGGTATGTATGTATAAAATGTATTAATGAACATGGTTTTTAAACTTATAATATTACAATCGCAATGTTTTAAAACATCCGTCAAAACATTTAGTATTATTATTATAATATCACTGTTTAAAACTACTTGGTTATTTTATAATTATGCAATTAACAATGTCTTTCCATATCAAATTCCTGTCATAGCTAACTGTTGTCAATGACATTTTACATAACCTTTGTGGCTATTACTAACATGTACTGCAACAAATGAATGACCACACTATAGTTTTGATGTTAGACTGTAGGTTTTTGGAAATAGACATGGTCACAAAAGATTAAATACAAAGTCATTGTCAAATAACTATCTTACTATAATTTTTATAATACTATTATCTTGTTTTTTCCCAAGTGGCTAATAGTTTGTTTTTATACACATATACATATACATATACATATATATATATATATATATATATATATATATATTTATAAATGTATTACTTAGGACTTAACTGTAGCTGATCAAAAACAAAAAGTAAACGATTGTCAATATGCTCAACCCTATGATATGATGATAGCTACAGGAGCAGTCACACAAGCTACACCTTCTTCTTCAGAAGATAAATCTGAGACTATTATGGAAAAACTTAAGGTTTTCACCTAATACTCCATTCAGTCCATCTATCTGTCTATTTGATATGACTATGCATCTATCTTTCCATCCATCATATGATCCAACTCTGTTTTAATCTAGGAAAGCAGTAAAGAAGGTAAAACAGCAAGAGTTCTATATGTTTATGAAGCTGGTAAGTGTTAAGTCTTATTATTGTAGATTTGTTTTTTTAAATGACAAATTTTGATTTGTAGAGGAAGTTGATGAAATCTCTTTTAATATTGGTGACATCATTGAAAACATTGAAGAAGTTGAGGATGATTGGTGGATAGGAGAAGTCAATGGGAAAAGAGGAATGTTTCCAGCTAACTTTGTTAAAATAATATAACATTACTGTTTCCAGCTAATGTTGTTAAGTTATATAACATTATTGTATAACATTTGTGACCGTATTTGCCAAAAAGAATCACTTCTGGTAAAACATTTTGACCTGATTTGTAAAAAAACACTGTTAAAACATATCAAAAACAGTTTTGCATACATATAGAATGGTTACGCATATATACCAACTGTATGTATACAAAAACTGTTTTTTGATATGTTCTAACAGATGTTTTTTTCACAAATCAGGTCACAAATGTTTTGATAGAAGTTGTTCTTTTTTGCAAACCAGGTCACATTTATACAGTAATAATAAAATTGGTGGTTCTTAGATTAGTTATTATGTAACATTTCTTTGAGTAGTATTACTGCACCTGTACAGTTCATAATATTTTTTTACTTGTAATTACATTATTTTAAAGTATAAGAAGGTAAGATATTGAAAAGGATTTATAGAGTTGTAGCAACTAACTGCTGTCTCTCATATCCTAAAGATTTAATTAATTAATTATTAATTACAAAGCAATTCTTTACAATAAAAGTCAATTTTTTGTCATTTAATTGCCAGTCTAAAAGTCAACCGTTAACCAATTAATTAATTAATTAACCAATTATTAATTAATTAATCAATTAATTAGTCTTTAACCAATCTTGAGCAAGCCACGTTTATATCAATTTCTATGATTAATGTAACGAATAAGAAGCTCCAAAGGAAACCAATGGACAAAACATTTTCTGAAGAAACATAGAACCTATGGCTTCCATCCTGTTAACATTAGTGGTAGCATGTATGAGTAATTGAGTAATTATTATAGTATGAAGAAATTCATGAGACCAAAATGCTAAATTAGCTACAAGGAAGTTTAGATAGCATTTGCAGCCCTTACGATATGGCAGAGAAAAGAGTCAGTGATTACAAGTATCAGTTTGTTAGTTCTCCTCCTGATGATGTCATATGTCCTCTGTGTCTAGATATTGTTGAAGAACCATACCAGTTTAATTGCTGTGGTCAACATATCTGTAAAATGTGTGGAGACAAACTTAAACAGCAGGGTACTACTCTACAATGTCCAATGTGTCGATATAATGAGTGTACAATGTCACCTGATAAATATTTTGAACGAAATGTTCTCAAAAAACTGTTGATATGGTGTGCTGAGGGATGTGGTCAGAAGGTAGAGCTAGGTCAGCTGAAGAACCACTTACCAAAGTGTCCATGTGTTCAAAAAGATTGTCCTTATGGGTGTGGTCAACAATATCAACGTCAGTACATAGAGGAACATAAGGAGAACTGTCCAAAACGTCCTTTTATTTGTTGGCATTGTAAGTACCAGTCAACCTATGAGGTGATAGTTAATGAACATTATCCAGTATGTGACAAGTATCCTATCATCTGTCCTAATGAGTGTCCTGGGGATAAGATAGAACGAGGAATGTTACATGATCATCTTGATAAGTGTCCCTTCCAGGTGGTAGAGTGTGAATTTAATCACGTGGGATGTCAAGAGAAGGTTCGTCGTTGTGATCTAGCTCAACATCTGTCTGATAATGGTGTCCACCATAGCGTTCTCTCCTCTAAAATGATCTATGAGAGTTTACAAAAGATGATGGAGGAAAAAGACAGATTGCTGCAAGAGAAGGATAAACTGTTGCAGGAGAAAGATAAGCAACTACTGGAGAAAGATAGACAACTACAGGAGAAGGATAAGAAACTTGATCTCCTGTTAACAGAGATTCATAAGTTGGGTTTAGAGTTGAAGGGACACAAAAAAGATTCATCGCAAGCTGCTGACATACACGACAAAGTTTGTGGTGACACTGTTTTATCTGTTACAATAGAAAGGGCCACATACAAGAAGAATAGAAAAGTCCAATGGATTAGTCCTCCTTATTTTACTCATCGTCTCTATGGATACATGATGCGCTTTGAAGTAGATTTTAATTACAGTCATCGCATTGCATCACTAGCAATTTTTTCACGCATGATACCAGGTCCTTATGATGATGTTCTTGAATGGCCATTTAAAGAGAAAGTTATTGTACGACTCCTCAATCAGTGTGATGATCATCATCATTATGATTATGTCTTTGATTATAAAGATAATGACCGAGGGAAAAGAGTTACCAATGGAGAACGAGGGGCTGGTCTATCACCTCAAGGTACACATCTTCCATTTGATCAACTAGGCTACAATGCTGATACAAACTGTCAATATTTAAAAAATGATTGTCTCAAGTTTGAAGTGTCTGTCCTCTTTAATAAGGTATGCATACATACAATGTGTTAAATGAACATGGTTTTTAACTTATTACGACTGTAACAATTTCAACGATTATAACTTATTATGATTGTAAAATGTATCAAAATATTTAGTATAATTATTAGTTGATATAAGTATTAAGAAAAAATACCAGTATAATATCACTGTTAAAACTCACTTGGTTGTTTCATGAATACATAATTAATCATCGCCTTCTATATATGTGTGAAATTCCTGTCATAACTAACTGTTGTACATTTTGATAAGAATACTTACTAATTGTACAAACTTTGTTTTAACAGTTATTGTTAACATGCACTCCAACAAATGAATCAACACACACATAATGGATATACTATTCTAACAATTTAATCTTGTTTTCCCAAGTGGCTGACAGCTATTATATTATATATATAATATATATATATATATATATATATATACACACACACACACATATATACATACATACATATATATATATATATATATATATATATATATATATATATATATATATATATATGTATGTATATATGTGTGTGTGTGTGTGTGTGTATATATATATATATATATAATATATATGCACACACACATATATACATACATATATATATATATATATATATATATGTATGTATGTATGTATGTATGTATGTATGTACATATATATCCACATTATTTAGGACTTCGTTTTCCAAAAAGAAAATGAGAATGAATACGATTACGTGACAACTACAGAAGCAGTCACACAAACTATACCTTCTCCTTCAAAAGATAAATCTGAGACTTTTACAAAAAAACTTAAGGTTTTCATTTAACACTCTATACTATGCCCTTCTATATATGTAATAAATGAATCATCACACATGTAATGGCCGCCTTACTATAACTTTTATAGATTTAATCTTGTTTTCCCAAATGGCTGACAGCTTTTATATATATATAGATAGATAGATAAATAGATGGATAGATAGATACACATATACACACACACTCACACATACACACATGTATGTATGTATGTATGTATGTATATACGCACATTATTTAGGACTTTGTTGACCAAAAAGAAGATAAAAGTGACAATGAAGAATATGATGATGTGGTAATTACAGAAGCAGTCATACAAACTATACCTTCTCCTTCACAAGATAAATCTGAGACTTTTACAAAAAAACTTAAGGTTTTCATTTAACACTCTATACTATGGAGTGCCATTTGTATCAAAATTGAATGCATTCAACAGTATAGTTAACAAGTTACAATTTACTTTTTAAAGCTCACTATTTGTTAATTAACTTATGGTTTATTAACAAAATTGTGATTTACTAAATAATGCATGATTTACTAAATAATACATAATTTATTAAATAAACAAGAAACAAATCAAGAGTTATTTAATAAATCATGACTTACTTAATATATCATGATAATTTTCTAATTTTGATACAAACAACATCCCATAATATTCATCCCATCTATCTGTCCATTTCATATGACCATCATCTACTCATCCATCCACTTATTTATCTATACTCCCATCAATCTATCCATCCATCCATTTATCTATACTCCCATCAATCTATCCATCCATCCATTTATTTATCTATACTCCCATCAATCTATCCATCCATCCATTTATCTATACTCCCATCAATCTATCTGTCCATTTATTTAACTAGGAAAGCAGTAATGGAGGTAAAAAAGCAAAAGCTCTTCATGATTTTAAAGCTGGTAAGTGTTAAGTCTTACTATTTTAGAATTGTTGTTTTAAATGACATTTTTTAAAAATAGAGGAAATTGATGAAATCTCTTTCAATATTGGTGACATCATTGAGAACATTGAAGAAGTTAAGGATGATTGGTGGATAGGAGAAGTCAAAGGGAAAAGAGGAATGTTTCCAATTACCTTTGTTGAAATAATAAAATAACATTAATGTTGTAATGATGTTATTTTTTAATACGCTCATATTATAGAGACTGGAAATCAATTATATATGATGTCATAATTCAAATGTATTCAATATATTAATAATTTTTTTTTTTTTACAACTGATGAAGATATCAGACCAGCTGAATATGATATACTAACAAATGAAATGATACTCCCTCACTCCCTCTCTTCATTCATGTATCCAGTCCATCCCTCCATGTGTTCATACCACGCATCCATTCATCTAATAAACTACTTATGCATTTGTCTATCTAGACACTCTTATTCTGCTTCATCAGTTTATCAATCATAACACATTTGTCATGTGGCAATTCATTTATTCTACACTCGTTGATCAATTGAATGTCATCCATTTATTCATTAATCATCCATTTATGTATGGCGGATACCAATCTATCGATTCATTTCTTCTTCTTTTGTGCATTTATTCACTTATTATATTAATCTCATTCATATGTTTCAAATTTCATCTTCATCAGAATGCTCAGAGCAATTATAACTTGTATACATTTTTGTCTGTTAATAAACTGAAAACATATCAGATAATGAAGGATGCAAAAATGTTTTTTACACAGACCCATTGAGGTGGTTACTCTTTCATATTTACCAAAATACAGAAGAGCACATTTATTAATTTTTTGTATAAATTTTATATCGTTAATACTATGAACTAATGAAGAGATGTCATTAATTGTATGTGAGATAATGGTCCTGCCCCATGTGATAGATGATTTAAAACTTAAGTGATATCTAATAAGGCCATTGTAATACTTTAAGAAGTATCATCTTTTTTTAGTATGCAATTTGCTTGTAATATGATGTAGCTTCAACAATTGTTTATGTATTTAAAGATGTACAGAGTCTATGTCTTTATAAATCTCTCTTAGTATTTATTATCTATTGTAGCATTTATATAAATTATCAACACATTATTATATTTTGTGTAACTTGTTTAATTTTGATACAGGTGGCATCCCATACAGATCCCTCCTTAAACCCTAAACATTGTTACAACTAAGTATGCCTTCCTTCTGGACAAATAGTGAGTATGAATAGTATATTCATTATCTGATAATAGTCACTACTCGTCCAGCAGGAAGTCATACTTTTTAGTAACGAGTGCTTGTAATTTAAAAGCTACAGCTATCAATGAAATTATAAAAAATAATGTAAAGGAAATTGTGTCTTCGATTATATCAACAGAAGAGAAGGCAATAGAGTTACTAGGTACCACTAGATAAGTTAACTAAGACAAAACAACAAGTCATATGCACAGAATACAATAGACAGCTTTAAAATGTAATGAGATATGCTGGATATGATTTATCATGATCATAGACAACATATATATGGGATGTTCCAGCGTCACCATTGACACTATCATATCGTTCATCAGTGAAACCCTCTTTACAAGGAGGAATGACCAATGAGGAATCAGCACGCGTCTTTTTGGAATGTCCAGTCAAAACGTAAGCCATGAATATCTGTCGACCTAAGCATGTTGGATCAACTGATCGGTATGCATAATTGGAAGAATAACTAGCATTGACAGCAAAGTAGGCTCCTCTACCCCACATACCAGAGCTGCCAAATCGAAAATCAAAGCCATGTTCAGAGCGATATATCTTCTCTGGAGGATTGGTTCTTGTGCCATGAAACAACCTCATTTCATTAATATCACCTCTGTTCTTGCTATGTAGTCTTCTCTTACAAAAATCATATTTCTCCCATAATCCTTTATTTTGAATTCTCTCAACTCTTATTATGTGAACACCAGGCATGCTTTTCTTCACATCAGCTTCAACATTTGACCACTCCTTGCTGCCATGTAAAACAGACTTCAACTCAATGTCATTACTCTGAGGTTCCCATTCACTAGGGTATGACACAACACTAGTTGTACTGTTTAGTGCTTGATGTTTTGCTTGTAATTTAAGCTGCTTCTTTTGCAAGACAATGTGGACCTTTTCCAAATATGTCTTCTGCCCTTTCAAGATAATCTTGTCTTCAGAAGAGGACTCAATCTCAACACAAAATGAACTAGCAAGTTTAACAAGAGGATCCCTGTTTAATTGGTATGATATCCTTAGTGATGATTTTGTCACACCCTGGTCTAAATTATGCTGTAGATCATGCAAAGCTAATACAATATCATCGGGTAGACCTCGACAACTAACAGTGATGCAACGAACATTATAAGGAGATGTTACACGTGTAATGCTGCGTATTTTTAAGGTTGACAAATTGGTTTGTGTCATGGCTTGAAAATCATAAGAATACTTCCACTTTCCAATACTACAATGAAAAATACCTCCTCCACTTTGGTATAGTCTCTCCACAGCAGCAGAGTCACTAGAACTCATAGGTACATATGTTTCAGTATCATCCATGAAATACCATAGACTACTGCTCAAAGATTTCGAAAGGTCAGGAGAGAGGTATTCAATCAAGGCATCCAACTTCATTGCATCTGGTTTTACAAGCAAAGCAGCAACAGTACTAGAAAAAGCAACCATTGATTTACTTGCACAATCTGAAGTAAGGACACTAAATTCAACGGCATGTTTGCTTGCTATGTTTTGGAATAGAGGTGGGTCAGCTAATAAGGGTATGTACTTGCAATGAAACTGGCGGGTTTGAGAAGTAATTTGTGGCTTAAATACTTGCATTTGAAGATTGATAATACTTTCAGCTAGTTTTACTTTATCGCTGTCACCAGATATGATGACACCTCCATTCTTAGAGGGTTTAAGTATTACTGCTTTATCTACTTTCTCTTCAAGTTCCTTAAAACACACTGTAGCCATCATTAGATTAATTAGAGGATCGTCACTTTTAATCTCCTTGGAATCTTTTTCCGGCACCAATGACATCCCTTTGTCAGATAGCTTCACCATTATTGTTACACCTTTGAGAATAAACTTGCTTACCTTACTAGCTTCAATGGCACTTTCGTTTGTCTTAAAGTTAATGTAAGCAAAATTTGGAGTACCAATATGTATATTAGGTTTCCGAACTATTTCCCCAAATTGTCCAAAATAGTGCTCTAAATCTTTACTGTTAATTCCATTCCCATTTATAGTAGCTTTGATGGTACATGTAGTTGATGATGATACAGTAGTTGGCGGAGAATATTGGGGATGTACCATACGAGGTACACAGTAGCCACTTGTAACATATACAGGAGAAGATGGAAGACTACGTCTCATTGCAGGAGAGTGATGTGGTACAGGTCCTGACAATTGACCTGTGACAGGATTTTTATGAGGTAGTACTGGAGGACGATGAAATTGGAATGGTGCAGGAGGACATTGTGATGGTACAGAAGGATGTTGAAATGGTCCAGGAGGATGTTGGAATGGTACAGGGGGACGTTGGAATGGTACAGGGCGACGTTGGAATGGTACAGGGGGACGTTGGAATGGCAGAGAAAGAGGTTGAAACGGTTGTTGATATGGTATAGGAGGAGGTCGAGATGGTACAGATTGAAGTTCTGGTTGATGGAATTTAACTATTATTTCTTGCCCACCAAGTTTGAGTTTCTTTATATGTTCCATAGCCTCTTGGGCACTTTCTCTATTAGTGAAATTGACGTAGGCGTAACCAGGGTTGACTTTGATACTATAAAATCCATCAAACTGTGAACAGATGTCTTTCAGTTCATCTTCATCGACAACATCAGAGAGATTATTAACTTTAAGGGTATGCTGAGTTAAAGGAACACTAGTAGAACTTTCTTCAGTCTTCAAAATTACTCTCACAACACATCCTAGTACTGTTCTCCCATCAGTTCTTTTTTGTGCATTTTTAGCACTACGTTTGTCATAGAAATTAACATAGGCGAAGCTTTCTTTTGAAGAAGAATTTACTTTAACACTGGATACTTCTCCAAATTGGCTATAGTATCTCTGAAGTGCTGATTCAGTGACATCTACTGATAAATGATTGACTTTTATCGTAAATACTTCAGGCCTATAGGAAACTGGCATGTGATGCCTCTGTTTCCTACATAAAGAAATAAGAGTTACGTTGTATTGTGTGTATTATCTTACCTCTTCATTTTTAGAAGTCTGACTGAAGCCTCCTTTGTCTTGAGCTTTCAAAAAGGAAAGATTGGATGTCTCAAAAATGATACTGATATTCAAAAATACAGGCACATTGACATAGTCATTGTTGCTTAGGGGATCTACCTCCTGACTCAGCATATATCTCTATAGTATGTAGTGTGGAGTAGAAACAAGAAACAGGGGGGGGGCAGCTGCCCCCCCCCCCAATATTGAAGCTGGGAAGGCATTGCCCCCCCCTCCCCAATACTTACAGTTCAGCACATATGTATAGTGCTGCTACATTTATCTATATAATTTATTTTAATTGATTAAATATTGACTTAGTTTTGTGAATCATTTTGGGCTTCCCCCCCAATAAAATTTTCATTCCTACCCCACTGAGTACTATATGAATACGCTAAACACTTATATTAATATTACAGTTATATAATGTATAATATATTATATGCTATAGTACATGTGTATAATTTGTCAAAGAATCACACAACTGCATGACTCACTGTCCTTTGTCATACAGTCCAGAAGGATGCATATAGAGTCCAGCTGTTAAAACGAAGTCAGGCTGTGCCCACCATGTGTGCAAATGTTTACTGCACCTAATGCCTCAGTGAAAGGTGAGAGAAGGAAAACTTTCAGCTGTTGCAATGTGAATCGGCTATGAATATTATTATCTTTAACTTACCACGTGGTGTATGTCTGTATAATTTGTAATTATGGAGGACAAGTTAACAATCAACACATCTTATGCTGAAAAATACGAGAAAAGGAAGAAAGCAGAAGAACTATCAAAACGTGAGTAGAAAATAGGTTAATCGCACTGCCAGTACCTGTTAATGTTATAAACATAGCTAAGCTAGCCCCTTCAATAAGACTAGTTATATTACTAATTAATGATTTTTTTTAGTACAAGAGAAATATGGTGATGATTTAGACACTGAGTCAAGTACTTCTGAAGAAGAAGATGATGATGCTATTGTATGTTAAAGTAAATTGCTGAAGTTTGTCCACACCCACTTATGACTGACTCCACCCTTCATTAATAAATTATAATTATGATGAAATATTGTATTAAATGTTCTACTAACTTCTATGCTTGTATTTTATAGGAAGTTACCACTAAGAAAACAAAAGAGTTCCTACGTGCACTGTCTTTAATAAAGAAAAGAGATCCACGAATTTATGACAAAGAGACAGCACTATATGACAAAGGTACATGTTACATACCAACTACTAGACTGTCATACTATCTTGTGTTATTTGTCTATGAAGAGAGATAGAAATTTATACTGTGTTCGTTTGTTTAGAGTCACCTCCTCATGAGGTCGCTGTTACTCAGGATACTGCAGTAAGTAGCACTGTCTCCACCAAACCTCTATATTTAAGGGACTATGAAAGAGAAAGATTATTAGAGAAAGGAACTGAAGCTGAACTTAGTGAGAGTGAGAGTGAGGGAGATGGAGAGAGGGAGCGACCAGTTTTAACTTATAATGACGAACAGAAAAAATTAAAAAACAGGTAAGAGTAAATTTTATTTATCCATTTTGTATTTTTATTTGTCCATTTCAGTTTTATAGAAGCAGCTGATACCAGTACTAATACTGACTTATTGACATTACGAGTAAAGACTCATGAAGAAAAGGTGGGTGGAACCAACCTAAACCACACCCATATCAGTTCTGTATAACCATCCCCACCTAGGAAGCTGAAGAAGCTGATTATATTAAGTGGCTAAAAGGTCTGAAAGCTGAACTCAAAGCTGATGAAGCTAACGATATGGATACATTAAGACGATATTGGATGGATCCACACCTTGACCCAGACGAGGTTTTTCTAAGGGATTATATTCTTAATAAACGTTGGATTGATCAGGATGATAAAAGGTGGGTGTGGTTATTGAAGTAATAGGTAGGATCACGTGTGTCTCATGTGACTGTCATGTGTTTAGGATACCCACATATGATGAAGTGACTAGAGATCAACCTAGTGCATCTGAAGTAAGAGCAAGTATAACATTATATTAATGCATGGCCCTGCCCATCATGTAGGATGAAGACGTACTTGAAGAACAAGACATATTTGAACGAAAGTATAATTTTCGTTATGAGGAACCAGGAGGAACATCAGTTAGTGTTGTATTATTTTTGTTATTTTAACTATTATTTCTAATATAGATCATCAGCTATCCTAGAAATATTGATAGCTCTGTTCGTAAGAAAGATGAAACAAGAAAAGAGAAACGAAAAGCTCGAGAGGATCGTAAAGCCATGGTTAGTCAGTGTGGTTGGTGGGTGTGGTTTAAATTGTAGTCTTACAGGAGAAACAACAGAAACGAGAGGAGTTAAAACGATTAAAAAATTTAAAGAAACAAGAGATTATTGAAAAACTGGAGAAATTAAAAAGTAAGATAGGGCTAGCCCCTGATAATTATTATTACTAATTGATTTTATTTTTATTTCTCTTTAGAACTTACTGGCAATCCAACAGTGGGTTTCTCAGAGGAAGATTTAGAAGCCGAGTTTGATCCTAACTCTCATGATGCTACCATGAAGAGAATATTTGACAGCCATCATTATCAGGAAGAGAACGAAGAAGAGAAACCAATCTTTAGTGACAGTGAGGAAGGTATTGATATATCTTATTATCTTGTTCACATACATTCTCTATTCAAACATCAGTCCATCCAGTCTGTCCATTCATTCCATTTATTTGTCCATTCATTCCATTTATTTGTCCATTCATTCCATTTATTTGTCCATTCATTCCATTGATCTGTCCATTCATTCCATTTATTTGTCCATTCATTCCATTTATTTGTCCATTCATTCCATTGATCTGTCCATTCATTCCATTTATTTGTCCATTCATTCTATTGATCTGTCCATTCATTCCATTGATCTGTCCATTCATTCCATTGATCTGTCCATTCATTCCATTGATCTGTCCATTCATTCCATTTATTTGTCCTTTCATTCCTTTTATTTGTCCATTCATTCTATTGATCTGTCCATTCATTCCATTGATCTGTCCATTCATTCCATTTATTTGTCTATTCATTCCATTGATCTGTCCATTCATTCCATTGATCTGTCCATTCATTCTATTTATTTGTCCATTACAGAAGAGAACTGGGATGAATGGGTACCTCCTACAACAAGAGATAACCCACCTACTATAGCACATACCGATGATGACGGACTACATTGTGAAGATCCTGATTTTAATGTAAGTTTAAATATATGGTACTACTGGGACCACACCCACTACCACACCCATTAGATGGATGCTGATTATCAACCTGAGAGTCAAGAGGATGGTATATCAAAAAGAAAGAGGAAAAGAGAGTCATTATTTTCCCGTGCCATGAAACGACAGAAACCTGTTTTCAATCCTGACGATACAACATTTGATGATTACTTTGATGAGTATTATAACTTGGACTACGAGGATCTCATAGGAGACTTACCCTGTCGTTTTCATTATCGTTCAGTAATTCCTAATGATTTTGGACTCTCAACAGAAGAGGTCAGTAAACTGGTACAATGTTTAATGGAGTCTGATTGTGGATGGAAATTAACGGAGAATCTTTTTTGACAATTTTTTTTTTATTAATAACACAAACTGACATTATTTCTTTTTATAAGTGTATGTGATGTCTCTGACAAAGTATGTTGTGTTTCATTCTAATTTCTTTTTGTAGATTTTAACATGTGAAGACAGAGAATTAAATAAATGGGTGTCATTAAAGAAAGCAGTACAGATTAGGTCAGTTATTGCTAGTTATCTCCGCCTACAACTATTGTCATATAATGTTATATTATTTTATTTTAAGGACTTGTGTTTATTTTGTAGAACAAAAGAAGAGGAGAAAAGAGATATCAAAAAATATCGTCTGAAGTCACGTGACCAAACTAAGAGAAAACAAATCTTGACTAGCCTTAAAGAGTAAGTGTCTGCTCTCTCCTCACCATATCCACAATGTCCTAATACTTGTGTTATGAGAATAACCTGGTGATCTAGTTAATTCATTGTCAATAACATTATATAACATTGACTAGTTACCATTAGAGACAGTTAATAAGACACTAAGAGGATGTTCTCAATATGTACATCTCTCAACTATTTGTCTACTCTACTCTAGACTAGAAGAACAAGGAAATGATACATCAGCTAAACATTCAGAGATAAAGACACCTCTGAAATTATCAAAGAAAAAGAGTAAAAGAAAGAAAACCTCACGCTCAAAAAGTTCCAGTAATACACTCAGTGATACAAGATTAGCAGCTTATGGACTCAATACAACACGCAAGAAAAAAAGAAAAATAAGAAAAAATTAATGTTTGTATAACAATATTCGATATTTTACAAGTGTTTGTACATGAAATGAAAGTGCTCATAACAATAAACTATTTTGTGAATAACAATTTGCTTAATTTAATAACCCCAGCTATTATACTTTAATAATAATTTAATAATAGCTATTATACCTTGGTTGCAATCTCAATACAGGTGTCTGTTGATGACCTGTACCAGTCATCATTACACAAACATATGTACAATTATTTTTACTTTCTCTGCTTATCTACACGATAGAACACAATTGTTTGTGACTGGTCAAATGTTCCTAAATAATTTGTATGTTAATAATATACTGGATATCATATTATTACTAGTTAGTAAAGGGAGAGAGACTTAGATAGTAGTAATGTATGCTTGACAAGACTGCATCTTCATGTCCATCCTCACATCTG
Source organism: Xestospongia muta (assembly GCA_963693285.1). NCBI lineage: Eukaryota > Metazoa > Porifera > Demospongiae > Haplosclerida > Petrosiidae > Xestospongia > Xestospongia muta. The sequence goes on along the minus strand of OY848923.1, from coordinate 7,463,100 downwards.
ATCTAGCAGATCTAAATAAATTATACTAATTTATTCACATATCACTTATTAATTGACATTCATTAACTTATTTTTTCCCACCACTTATAAAACCAATAAGTATAATAATAACAATAAATTAATAAAATTATCAACTTACTCACGAAATTAGCATACTTATTATGGAGTCGCTTTACTTGTTTATAGTTATTAAAAGGAAATTTAAGTTAGGAATAGCGCTGCCCCTACTTAAGAATGGCTGCAAAAGATTACAAGTATCAGTTTGTTAGTCCTCCTCCTGATGATGTCATATGTCCTCTGTGTCTAGATATTGTTGAAGAACCACACCAGTTAACTTGTTGTGGTCACCATATCTGTAAGAAATGTGTTGAAAATCACAGAAAACGGGCTTCAAGTCTACAATGTCCAATGTGTCGACATAACAAGTATGGAACTGTTCACGATAAATATTTTGAACGAAATGGCCTTAACAAGTTGACGATATGGTGTACCAAGGGGTGTGGTCAGAAGGTGGAGCTAGGTCAACTCAAGAAACACTTTACACAATGTCTGTGTGTTCAAGAGGATTGTCCTTATGGGTGTGGTCAACAATACCAACGTCAGTTTATAGAGGAACATAAAGAGAAGTGTTCAAAACGTCCTTTTATTTGTGGTTATTGTAAGTACCAGTCAACCTATGAGGTGATAGTTAATGAACATTATCCAGTATGTGACAAGTATCCTATCATCTGTCCTAATGAGTGTTCTGGGGATGAGATAGAACGAGGAATGTTACAAGATCATCTTGATAAGTGTCCCTTCCAGGTGGTAGAATGTGAGTTTAGTTATGTAGGATGTCAAGAGAAGGTTCGTCGTTGCGATCTAGCTCAACATCTGTCTGATAATGGTATCCACCATAGTGCTCTCTCCTCTAAAATGATCTATGAGAGTTTACAGAAGATGATGGAAGAGAAAGACAGACAACTACAGGAGAAAGAGGCTCAGATAGCAGAGAAAGATAGAGAATTGAAAGAAGTAATACAGGAGAAAGACCGACAGCTACAGGAAAAAGATAAACAACTACAGGAGAAAGACAGACAGCTACAGGAGAAAGTTAAACAACTACAGGAGAAGGAAACTCAGTTAGTAAAGAAAGACAATGAGCTAAAATTAATAGTGCAGCAGAAAGATAAACAACTACAGAAGAAAGACAGACACCTGCAAGAAAAAGATGCCCAGTTAGTAAAGAAAGACAATGAGCTAAAATTCATAGTGCAGCAGGAAAACATACAGCTATGGGAGAAAGACAGACAGCTGCAGGAAAAAAACACTCAGTTAATAAAGAAAGACAATGAGCTAAAATTAACAGTGCAACAGAAAGACAAGCAGATAGAAGTTAAAGACAGACAACTACAGGAGAAAGATGACTTATTGTTCAAATTTCATGAGTTAAGAGAAGAAAACAAGACTTTACTCGGTACAATATATGACAAGATTTGTGATGATACTGTTCTGTCTGTTACAATGACAGATTTTACATACAAGGAGCGTAACCGTGTCCATTGGTTTAGTCCTCCTTATTTTACTCATCTCTTTGGATACCAGATGTGCTTTGAAGTAGATCTTGATGATAGTAATAGAAATAGATTGTTATATATTGATTCCTACATGATGAAAGGTCCTTATGATGATCATCTTCAGTGGCCATTTAAGGAGAAAGTTATTGTACAACTCCTCAATCAGTGTGGTAATTATTATCATTATGATTATGTCTTTGATTATAACGACAAGGAACAAAGGAAAAGAGTCACTAGTGGAGAACAAGGGATACGTTTACAAACTCAAAGTAGATGTCTTTCATACAATGAACTTGGTATCACCCGTCCAATGCCCTTTCCTTATCTCTGTCATCAACCACGCCATGAAATTACAGGCTGCAGTGCTTCTGTTGGCCAACAAGATGACTATCAATCAGATAGTGATGACGATAATTGTCAATATCTCCTTAATGACAGTCTCAAGTTCATAGTTTTAATACCTCGTTATCATTAAACAAATATATTGTTCTAGTATATGCTGTTATACAAGAAAAATATATGAAATGTATTCATCATTTTTATGTTGTAAATGTATTGATTTTTTGTGTAATTACAATCGTAAATTTAACAATGAAAAGGTTCCATGTTTTTTTAGATGTCGGAATTATACATGATATCTTCCATATTTTGTATAACAATTGTAATATTGTTGTTATATATACGTTATTAATACAACAGTTGTTTATACTATGTATATATTACAATTTCGTTTACAACCATTGTAACATTGTTGTTTAGTCTGATATAACGTAGAGTAGTAATTAAGTGATTGGTAAGTTGATATAACTTATTGTACCATGACTAGTATGAATTGACCAATCAGATTGCTTTAAATGAGGTTGATAAATTTCATATCAACCTCTGATCGTTATCAGTCAGGTTGACAATTTTTTTACTAGTGGTGGTAATTCAAAAATAAATAATAAATGAATGAAATATATATATATGAAATGCCGTTCGCCTATGACTCCTTCAGTCTTTCCAGACCTTAACTGCCCAGTTAGTATTGCGAGAGGTGTTTTTGGGAACGGAATTAGTTTTTGCTGCTTCCACACTTTCGTCACTTTGAAAAGCGAAACGTTCACCGTTGGGTAGGGCTGAAGGAACTGCCGAGTCGCTAGCGACAATTTCGGTCAAGGTGTGGTCAAATAAATGGGCGTCTACCTGAGAAGGAATAATTATAGTCCAACTCGTCTTTCATTTTGAATTTGCGTCGTTAGAATAAAAAAAAACGTTGCTAGACTACCTTTATATAGCAGGTTTGTGCGTGATATTGTTGCCATGGCAGACCATTTCATGGTACAAGCCGGTTTACCCTCGGTACGGTTTCCATGGCATTTATCAACCTCGTGACTTCGTCGCTCGGTTGATAAATCTCATGGAAACCTTTACCTCGGTATATAACCTATATGTCTATACTAGCGAGTGACATTTTATTTAATCAAGTTATGTTTACATCTACTGATGGATAACCTTTCTGCACTTTCTTCTGATTGGCTGGCTCGTCTATTCTACACTGATAATCCTCCTCTAAAGCTGCTATATCATTCATAGTCAAATCAGTCTGTGTACCAATACTCACAGTATTAGTAGGTTGCATGTATTCAGCATAACTTTCTGTTAAATTCCTAATTTCATCCTGTTCTAATTCAGCCTTATGTTGCTCCCTTCGTTTCATTGCCTCATACCTCAATAAATCATGGCTAGCTTTCCTCTTGAGTGGAGATGATGTAAATGAAAAAACACTTGGAATGTATGCAGGTGACTGTGGATCATCACTCTTTAGGCCTGTGAAGTTAAAAATTATAAAAAATAATGCCATGCTTGTACACTTGGTGGACCAGCTCCACCCAAAACTAAGCTGGTACTCATCACAGGCAAGATTTTTCTTGTTCTTGTCAGTACTCTTGAAAGAATTGTTTGTTTGTAATTTTTTTCATGACTATTGTGGGTATGTTACACTAAAAAATTTAGCTTACCTCCAATAAAATGTTGACTGCATATGACAGAGTGGGCTTTCGGATTAAACTTCTTTCTTTTAATCGCATTCAGCCACAGTGTGCGTTTGGGCTCCTTAATTGGAATTCTGTAGAACTTAATGCCTGCATCTCTGTTTTCTTTCGTGTCTCTGGCTGTGCAATTGAAGGCACAGCAGGAATTGACCATTCTTTTTTAGCACCTACTCCAGCAGTCCAACTATATAACAGCTTCTTGCCATACGGAAGTGGTTACGTAATGCGCATGACGTCACATGCAAGCGCTCTATAGTTATTTAACTATTACTACATGTAGTTATTAATAGTTATTACTTTCATAAGTGACGTGTAGCAACTTGTGGAGTTGGGCGTTTTTGTTCTATTATAAAATCTATAAAATCTTGTAAAACTATAGCCCTATAAAGCTGATTGAATGTCCTCACAGTTAAATGAGATTGGCTGTTTTAGCTAGTTAATACTCACAGGATTGCGTACATCCTCATAAGATCCCATGCATCATAAAGGGAAAGAGCATGCAGGGTTATGGGCTCCTGTTCCTCATCAATACATACACTAAAACAATAGCAATACATTCTTCTTTGATTATTAACTGCTCAATTTGTGCACTTAGACTTCCCAAAAAGAACGTGTGTAATGTATGGAGATTTCCTATTGTAAATTCCACAGCGACAGCTCTTACACACAATAACACAACACATCAAAGCTACCACAGAATACAATTGCCAATAAAACTATTGTCATTGTTAAATTGTACTGATTTCAGTGTAGTTAATTGTCGTCAGAACAATACAGTGAGAATTATCTTATTAGTTAGACAAATACTGTAAGCATTGTCACTAATTCTGTGGTGTGATCTTTCAGCTGCTAGCATATCATAGACAACTTAAAAGACCTTGAATTGGCTAGATGAACCAATTTATTTTTACAGTGATCATGATAAAAATTATATCTCTCAAATAGTCTACTCCACTCTAGACTAGAAGAACAAAGAGACAATACATCAGCTGAACATTCAGCAATAAAGATTATCTAGTAAAGTAGAAGAAAAGAGATAAGACCTCATGCAAGAAATATTTCAGTAATTCACTCACTGATACAAGATAGCTGTATATGGACTAAATACAATGAAGAAGGGAAAAAAAGAAATAAGAGAAAAATAAATATTTGTATAACAGCTGTGTTTTACATGAAAAGAATTTTGAGTGTTTACATTAATCTAGTATCTACGTACTTAGAATGTAATGGTTATATATAAACAAAAAATTTACATTTTGTGTGTGTGTGACTACTTTCTTTTCATGTAAATTTCTTATATTTTTAGTGGAGAGTAAGAATTATATTAGTCATATTTAAACAGTGAACAAACAGTCCAGATATGATGGCAGTACATGTAGCAATTAGTGGCACATGTAGTTACAGCTGTAGTGACATCTGCATGTGTAAATTTAATTTTTTAATTTTTTTATAGATAGATCTTGATAATATTGTTAGATTTTGCAGGTAAATCGTAATAACCAATAATGTCAACGACTAAAATTATCAAATAAAATTTAGAAATAAAATTTTAGTTGTAGTTTGGTTTAGATAGGTCAAAAATAGTAAGGTCTAGTTTTAGTTTTATTAAGGTAGTCAGTTTTCGTCTCTATCTCCAGAAGGTGGTCATAAAATATTAGATGAGTGTACTCTGTCCATTAACAGGAAAGAATTATATTAAGCAGAATAATTCCAGAAAAAAATTAAAAATAATGTTGTCATGGTACGTAACCAATATATATATATGAACATATATAGTGTGTGTTTGATGTTGACTTTGAGAAGGGTCTCAAATTGATAGAAGTCTCAGAAGGGGTTAGTATTGAAGCTTTAAGATCATCAACTGTGTGTACATTTGAGGTAATACATTATATTATTATTATTATATTATAATACACTTTATTATAATAGTATCTACTGAAGTAATGAACAAATTTGACTGTAATCTATGACATCATCACAAATTTGTTACTATAAATAAAACTAGTTTAGTTGTATAGTTCATTACATCATCACTAACTCTGTCAAAGATGATGATGGAGATAGTGAAGATATTATGTTGTATGTTACTACTAGTACAACTAGGAGATGGACAAGAACCTACCAACAGACCTAGTAATGGTAAGTAGTTGTTGTTAGAGTGATCATTAATATATAGTTTATAATAACAGGTATATAACTGTATCTATTCTATGAGAATAGGATAATACAAAACTTCTCAATGATACATGAGCGACAGTTCTTTGATAGTGAGAACACTGATTTTGGCAATGCTAACAATACCTTGTGGTGTCAGACTGCTAATAGTGGTTCTAATATTGGAGTATGGTATTTTCCTAATGGTACTCAAGTACCTTTGTTTACTGGAAACTTTGGTGATCAGGGTACACCAATTCCAATATTTTCTAAGAGGCTCAATGGTCAGATTGCACTAGCTGTAAGTAGAGAACTAAGAAGTTATGAAGGTCTGTACACCTGTATCATTCCTGATGAGAATGGAGTGAACCAAACACTAGTGGTAGGAATATACAGATATGTTACTTACTTTATCAATGGTTTGTGACCACGTTCGTATAACAATAGAGTGATGATATATCTTACTCTTATATAGATGGTCCTGATGCATCCCCCTCCATGCAATTCTCTCTCATCTCCACAAGAGATGCTAACCCTCCAGTCTTTACTCTCAGATTCATTGTCTCTGATGGACCTCCCACTAATGTCACTTGTATAGCTGGAAGTAAACCATTCACTATTGGTACTGGTGACCTGTCTCGTGTGATTGTGAATGGAACAAAATTTATTACAAATGTGACAGTGACAGTGAGGATGAGACAAGCTGGAACTTACCGATGTACTGTTTCCAATGCTAGAGTAGATGCAGGTATTATCGATAATGAAATTACTGCTACAAATAGTAGTACATATCAGAATATAACAGGTTAGTAAATCAATGTGAAGGATAGTAAGCATATACTTCTTCTTACAGTTGCTGATACTCCTACTGGTCTGAATGCTACAAGACTGAACACTGGTCTGGAACACGTGCAACTCTTTTGGTCAATTTCAGAAGTAGCTGGCTATGAGGTGTTCTATCGACTTAGTAGTGGTAATAGTTCTGTTTTGAGTTTAGGAACTACCACTCATACACCATTCAATATAACATCAGGACTGAGTTTAAACAGTACATATAACTTCTTTGTAGTATCATATGGCAGTGAGGGTAGTACAGTACTACCTAGTGATCATAGTAACAATGTCACTGTGACATTATGTAAGTAGATAATCTATTGTTCGTTATTTTAACCTTCTATTCTATAGCTAATCCCACTGTCAATCTGACATTTACTACCACTACTAATGCTATCACTATGATGTGGATACCACCTTCATTTGCTCCTCAAACATATCAACTTAGATATTATTGTCATAGCCTATGTACAGAGGATGCACCTAAGTCATTTACACCCTTTTTTTCAGTCACACCAACACAATATACAATAAAGGGTCTTAGTCCTGGTAGTTACTGTGTTTTTAACCTTTTTGGAAGATATGGTAGCAATCAACATCAACTCGATAATAGAAGTACCATTACACTCTCAGCTGGTAAAGTATAATGCAATCTCACTTACATAATGGTGTTGTTTTATTTTTTTATTTTTTACTTTTATTTTGTTTTTAGTCTTGTTCCTAGAAAAATAAACTTAGTTATAGTTAGTTATTTCCCGTACTATGTATTTTTATTGTTACATGTGATTTTAGATAAAGTGCTGGATAGATTGTTCAGTATACATACACTTTAGTAAAATATAGCAAACATTTATTATCATTTATTTGTGTCAATAGACTTCCTTAATCTACTGCTAAGCTATACTGACAGTTGCTTATAATTAGTTATAGTTAGTCTTGGTGATAATTTTAATTAGTTACTTTTAAATTACATATTTTAGAATAATGTAAGTGATAGTTTGTTTACCGGCTGTCGCAATAATTTTAGTTAGTTAACTAAACTATGTATGGACTAAAAGTAACAGGGTTTTAATATTAGTTATAGTTAACTAAAACAACACTAATTCACAATTATTATCTTTTTCTCACATTATCTACAGCACCCACTTCATCTGTCACTATCTCATCAGTTGAGGCAAGGTCCATGACTGTATCATGGGATGAGGTACCTTGCTCTAGACAGAATGGACCCATCACTGGTTACTTGCTCTACTACACTAACATGACATTCAATGACACTGTTAACATCACTGGAGGAGACAACAGACAGTACAAGCTCACAACACTCACACCTTACACTAACTACACTGTGACAGTAATAGCATACAATGATGGCGGGACTGGACCAGCAAGTAGTGAGGTAATACAAGAGACAATAGAAGCTGGTAAGTCAGTTACTACTGATGTATAATGTATTATTGATATATTGTAGAACCTGGTGTGGTATCTGGTCTAATACAAAATGGTATTGAGATACAAGTGATCAACATTACATGGAATATACCCACAGTACCCAATGGTGTTATTATTATGTATGAGATACGTTATAGAGAGTCTAACAATAACAGTCCATACATTATGACTAATACAACCAACACACAATATAGCATAGGAGGACTACTACCTAACACTAACTATATCATTGGAGTGAGAGCATATACCAGTGCAGGACCAGGAGAATGGAGTGATACTCGAATCTCTACCAGTAACAGACGTAGGTTCCTTGTCTTTCTTTTCAATAACTTTTATTCTTTCCTCTACAGTTACAGGTTCTGGTTTTAATGTAATCAAAATCAATGACACTATAGCTCTTGTTATTAGTGTTGTCTTAGCTGTTAAGTATTGTTTTAGTTTAGTTTAGTTAGTTCTTAACTTGCAGCATAGTTAGAGTTAGTTAAATAAATTGTTTTAGATATTTTTAGTTTTTTCAGAAACACTTTAGTTTTACTTATTGTTAGTAATGAAAAAAAGTTTAAGCAACTTAATTAATTTATTGCTTGTTCATTTTTAACATCACTTCATGTACTAAGTGCATGGAACTGAGATGATTTCATCGTCCATTAAGGTATAACCAGCTTGTGAGGAAGTTATTGAAAAGGAGCACTCAAAGCAGGAATTATTAAGATTTGTGTGACCATGCTTTCATTTTCAGTGCAGGATCAAATTTATCACAACGGACTCTCCTATTTTAAGCTGAAGCAAATCTTTATTTCATCAAATGTGTCTCCTTGAGAGGCCCTAAGTTGCTTCGAGTTATTGTTTATTAGCTTTCTTTAACCACACATGGCATTTATCTGGAAAAGAATGCCTTCCATAACTTTAAATTGGATTGAAAACATACTATCTGACAATATTTAAAAGTTTAAAGGTTACAAAATCTCATGATAAAGTAATAAAGTAATATGTATGTATGTAATCAGTTTCATTAAAGAGAAACAGAAAATGAACTTTGTCATGGATTTTTAAAGAAAAAACACTCAATAGCTTCCACTTGAAATCATATTTAAGTCAATAATACTGGCTATACAAAAATTATTACAATTATAATATGCCACCAAAACAGTCCTAAAATGTAATGAGATATGCCGGATACGATTTGTCATGATCATAGACAATATATATGTGGAATGTTCCATAACTTGTCACAGCATCACCATTGACACTGTCATATCGTTGTTCATCAATGCAACCTTCTTTAATAGGAGGAGCAACCATTGTGGAATCTGGGTGCATCTTTTTAGAATGTCCTGTCAAAACATAAGCCATTAAAATCTGCCGTCCCGTGATTGACATGTATGCATAATTAGCAGAGTAACTGGCATCAACAGCAAAGTAGGCTCCTTTGCCCCACATACCAAACTTGCCAAATCGAAAGTCAAAGCCGTGTTCAGAGCGATATATCTTCTCTGGAGGATTGGCTCTTGTGCCATGAAACAACCTCATTTCATTCATAATACCATCATTTTTAATGAGTTGTGTTTTCTTGCAGAAATCATATTTCTCCCACAATCTTTTATTTTGAATTCTTTCTACTTTTATTAAGTGAACAGCAGGCATGCTTTTCTTCATATCAGCTTCAACATTTGACCACTCCTTGCTGCCACGTAAAACTGACTTCAACTCAACGTCATTACTCTGAGGTTCCCATTCACTAGGGTATGACACAACACTAGTTGTACTGCTTAGTGCTCGATGTTTTGCCTGTAATTCAAGCTGTTTCTTTTGTAAAATGATGAGAATCTTTCTCAAATAAATCTTCTGTCCTTTCAAAATAATTTTTTCATCAGAAGAGGACTCAACCTCAACACAGAATAAACTAGCAAGTTCGGTAAGAGATTTCTTGTCCATTTTGTATATCTCTAATGGCAAGTTTGTTATGTGTTGATTTAGATCATGCTGTAGATTGTCTAATGCTGTTGGAACAATAGCAGGTAGACCTCGACAACTAACAGTGATGCTACCAACCTTATAAGAAGATACTGTGCGTGTAATGCTGCGTATTTTTGAGGTTGATAAATTTGTTTGTGTCATGGTTTGAAAATTATAAGAATATTTCCAGGTTCCTATGCTATGATGACCAGTACCTCCCCCTTGGTACATTGTCTCCACAGCTGCAGAGTCAGTAGGACTCATAGGTACATAAGTTCCATAGTTATCAATAAAGTACCAAAGACAGCTGTTTGAGGTCGAGAGATATTCACCCAAGATCTCCAATGTCATTGGATCTGGCTTTGCTGACAAAGCAGCAACAGCATTGGAAAAATCAATCATTGATCTACTTGTACCATCTGAAATCAGGACACTAAATTCAACGGCATGTTTGCTTGCTATGTTTTGGAATAGAGGTGGGTCAGCTAATAAGGGTATGCACTTGCAATGAAGCTGGCGGGTTTGAAAAGTAATTTGTGGCTTAACTACTTCCATTTGGAGATTGATAATACTTTCAGCTAGTTTTACTTTAACACTATCACCAGATATGATGACACCTCCATTTTTAGAGGGCTTAAGTATCACTGCTTTATCTACCTTCTCTTCAAGTTCCTTAAAACACACTGTAGCCATCATTTGATTAATGAGAGGATCTCCACTTTTAATTTCTTTTTCCTGCACAGATGATTTCATCATTATTGTTACACCTTTGAGAGAAAACCTGCTTATCTTGCAGGCAGCGACAGCACTTTCAATAGTCCTGTAATTAATATAAGCAAAATTTGTTGCACAAACATGTATGGTAGGTGTCTGAACCATTTCGCCATATTGTCCAAAATAGTGTTCCAAATCTTCACCAGTGATACCATTACCATAAATTGTAACTTGGATAGTTGGAACGGGAGGTTGAGACAACAGAGGAGATTGGTGTGGTCCAGAATCAGTTTGATTATCTGGTTGATGGATTTTATCTGTTACTTCTTGTCCACCAAGATTGAGTTTCATCATGTCATCAGACTTCATAAGAACACTTGGAATTGATCCTAGTACTGATTGACCATTGGTTAGTCGTTGGGCCTTTTTAGCGCTACTTTTGTCATAGAAATTAATGTAAGCATAGCTTTCCTTGATAGAAGAATTCACTTCAACACTAGAAATTTCCCCAAATTGACTGTAGTATCTTTGAAGTAATTGTTTAGTGACATTTGGTTGTAAACCGGTGACTTTTATTGTAAAGAATCCTTTCTTATTGGGCATAAAACTAGCCTTGCAATTTTCCCTAAGGAATAACATGTCAGTCAATACTACCTGTCATGTTTCTTTGTGGATTTTCCTTACCTGCTAGTCATATTTTAAGAATCCACTGACTGCTAGGCCAGGTTTACTGTCTCTGGATCTGTAGAACCACTCTTAAAAGAAAATGACTCAATCTCTCAGAAGTAATACTGGTATTCACAAAAACATTGGGTACAACTTTGAAAGTCACTGCTGAGTCATCAAATTATAAGGGGAATCTACCTACTGAATCAGCATTCATCCATGTACATATATAGTAAGTACATTTACATGTTATGAATTTATATACTAATAATTAGATATATATTATATATAGAATAGAGTCTATAAAAGTAATATGTAACTTAATATGTTTACTCACAGACCACAGGACAGGAACAGATGTCATGCACTACATTATTGAATATGATATATCCCATTTTGAAGGATATATAGTCCACCTGTCAAAATGGAGTTGAGGATGAGTCTAACATGTTATAATTACCTGAGCTAAACGACTAAGTCAATGGCTGTCACCAGGAGTTCCAAATATAGTGTAGAAGAACTGAGAGAAAAGATGTCAGCATGAGCATTTGGAGGTAAAGACACTTCAGAAAGTATTAAAAGGAAAGAAGACAAAAGAAATAAGACCTCACACAAGAAACGTTTCAGTAATTCACTCAATGATACAATATTGGCTGCTTATGAACCAACTACATGAGAGAATTAACTTGTCCAAACAGTGTGGTTACAGGTAGCTATAGTAACATGTTGTTTACATAGTTCTGGTTATTAAAAAGGAAATAATTATATATTGTATCCTTTTCAAAATGGCAGTAACGTTAACAGTCAGTGATTACAAGTATCTGTTTCTTAATCCTCCTCCGGATGATGTCATATGTCCTCTGTGTCTAGATATTGTTGAAGAACCACACCACTTTACTTGTTGTGGACAATATATCTGTAACAAAATATGGAGACAAACGGCAGGTTACTACTCCATACTGTCCAATGTGCCAACATAATGAGTGTACAATGTTACCTGATAAATATTTGAATGAAATGTTCTGCTAATATGGTGTGCAAGGGGTGTGGCCAAGAGGTGGAGTTAGGTCAAGTTAAGGCCCACTTACCACAGTGACCATGTAGATTGTCCTTATGGGTGTTATCATCAGTACCAACGTCAGTACATAGAGGAATAATCTGTCTGATAAAGGTGTCCACCATACTGCCCTCTGCTCTAAAATGATCTATGAGTGTTGAAAGTTGTATTACAAATCCTAAAGTGTTCTCTCAAAAAATGTCATCATATTCTAGACACAATGAAACATTCTATTGTATGTCCACTTTATTGTGCATCTTACGTTGCTCACTTTTTTCAAGCATTCCAACTATTGCAACTTAGATTTTTCTTCCTTTCCTCCTTCTTTTCTTTCTCTGTTTCTAAACTGTTTCCCATTGTGACAACAAACAAGTGAGACAAACTAATCCTTTATACTTATTATATTACTCAATCTACTACATTAGCTAGTTTATCAAAGAAGATTCCACTGAAAGATAGTAATGATTGAGAAGAGAGCCAGACAAAAAGAAAAAGAAACCTATGGGACAGTCAATTAAGATGGCAAGATGAAAGATGATGAAACAATTCATGGAAATGAAGATTTTATTTAATTATTTACTTATTTATTAAGATCCCTTTTAATTTGTACTTTGTTGGGAATTGTCTATTTTTGGTATTATTATATTAAAGGTTATACTTTTTATATGATGATGTAATGATGATGTAGTGATCAGTACAACAAGGGACTACCTGTCTTGGTACTATAGAGGATTAGCCAATATCAATGAAGTAATATTAATAACGAATATAATAACATGATGAGGTAATACATGTCGTGACTAGATAATACATAGGAATATTAATAATGAATATAATAATATGATGATAAAATATGTCATGTGATTACATAATATGTATAAATATAATTATATTGAACATTAATAAATGTTAATTTTCTAAAATATGATGATATAATAAGTCAATAATGTACAATATGGGAATACATGTCATGTGACTAACATAATACATACAAATATATATTAAATGTTAATAACACAACCAGTATAGTACGCTTATTATTAATAGCTCACAATTATAAGGAAGTTTCATCTTCCAACATCACCTCATTTTCTTCCAGACCAATCGTATGACATTCCATTTCTGATTCTCCTGTATTAATTTCCTCTTCTTGCATCTTATGGTCTTCCAACATTGCCTCATTTTCTTCCAGACCAATCGTATGACATTGCATTTCTGATTCTCCTGTATTAATTTGCTCTTCTTGTGTCTTATGGTCTTCCAACATTGCCTCATTTTCTTCTAAACCAATCACACAACATTGCATTTCTGATTCTCCTGTATTAATTTCCTCTTCTTGTGTCTTATCATCTTCCAACATTGCCTCATTTTCTTCTAAACCAATCACACGACATTGCATTTCTGATTCTCCTGTATTAATTTGCTCTTCTTGCGTCTTATCATCTTCCAACATTGACTCATTTTCTTCCAGACTAATCACACGACGTTGCATTTCTGATTCTCCTGTATTAATTTCCTCTTCTTGCGTCTTATCGTCTTCCAACTTTGCCTCATTTTCTTCTAAACCAATCACACGACATTGCATTTCTGATTCTCCTGTATTAAGTTGCTCTTCTTGCGTCTTATTGTCTTCCAACATTGCCTCATTTTCTTCCAGACCAATCACACGACATTGCATTTCTGATTCTCCTATGTTAATTTGCTCTTCTTGTGTCTTATGGTCTTCCAACATTGCCTCATTTTCTTCCAGACCAATCGTATGACATTGCATTTCTGATTCTCCTGTATTAATTTCCTCTTCTTGCATCTTATCGTCTTCCAACATTGCCTCATTTTCTTCCAGACCAATCACACGACATTGCATTTCTGATTCTCCTGTATTAATTTCCTCTTCTTGTGTCTTATCGTCTTCCAACATTGCCTCATTTTCTTCCAGACCAATCACACGACATTGCATTTCTGATTCTCCTGTATTAATTTGCTCTTCTTGTGTCTTATCGTCTTCCAACATTGCCTCATTTTCTTCCAGACCAATCGTATGACATTGCATTTCTGACTCTCTTGTATTTACTTGCTCTTCTTGCATCTTATCATCTTCCAAAGTTGCCACATTTTCTTCCAAACCTCTCACATGATACTGTACTCTTGATGCTCTTGTATTCATTTGTTCTTCTCTATCATCATCATCAGGTTGTACAGCATAAAAGTCAGTTAGTAAATCATTGATGATGTAAATATTAGGTCGGGCATCATACTCCTTTTCCCAGCCATCTGTGATACAGGCAACGAACAAGATATAATTCTGTAAAAACAAGATAGTAATGGTAGACTTATATGTTGTTAAATGTTACATTTATAATTAATAAACAATAGTAATTATTGGAGAGAAGAGGTTTGGTGAATTAAATTTGATAATTCGTGAAGAAATGATTGCAACAATTGTAAATGTATGTAGTTATTAAATTTCTAAAATTCACCAAATGGCCAACACATGTCAATATTTCTTGCTCTTTGATAAATAATTAAATAAATTGGGAGTCTCTCCAGAATAAAGTAAACTTTAGTTTGTAGCATAACGTCTGTATACCTTGCTTCTAACTTAGTCTAGTCTTTGATCTTATTAACCTACACACTGCTCTAGATGTCTTATACACTTCTTTTAATTGTTTTAAACATGTCTGCTTTTTTCCTTTCTTCAAGTTTATTATATCACTAAACATCGAGTAAACATTTCACTGTCAACATAACTGATCTTGTACTTTTACATACATGTAGTTCCAGGTTCTGGTAACTAAAGAAACACTTACAATGTTATCTTTGAATCTCTTAGGAATATGAGGTCGAACACCTTTGTCAACAACTGCTACTCTCAGGTCCCTAATTGTTGGATTTCTACGGACAACATTACTAAATGGAGCAGTATATTGCTTGACGGATTCTGTAGAATAAACAGAAAGTACATACAACAACTAAAATACTATTTTATTTAATTTGTATCACGTGATCAAATGTCAATTGATTATACAGTGGAAACTCTAAATTGAATACCTTTTATAGAGAGAGATGTCCTTATCTTAAGGCCACTATACACAAGGCAACATGTAGCATACAACAAATTGTCCATGCTACTTTACATCTAATTAATGGACATGTATACTCGTCACATGTACCTATGAATACAATTATAATAGAAGAAACTTGTTGCCAAGAATAGATATGTTTTCTATTTCATAGATATTTATTACGATCAACATGTTGAATGCAACCAGTTGCCTCATGTATGGTGGTCTCTAGAAGTCAAAAAAATATTCACAAGTGTACTTGTGTTTATGTTGTTTAAATGAGTTATGAAGCCATATATTGTATATAAAAAGACACGTGGAATGTATTAGTTACAATTACCATTAATTATTATTGAAGGTGATTTAGTATTAAAAATAACTGATTGAAACCATATAATTATCTATTAGCTGAAATACTATGATATCGGTACTGAGAAGGATATCGGTACTGAGAAGGATTGCTACATATTATAGCAATAGAGAAGCCGTTAGCGTTCTAATAAAGAGGTGTCCACTACAGGGACTGTCCGTTAACAGAGGTCCCACTGTACAATGCAAGGACATTATTCACTGTTAATATCACTCAATGCTACAACTTTAACTATAAAATACTGGAATTACATATATTTAAAATACACCTTATATGGTATTCAAAGTCAGAACAAAATATACTTACTTCCTTTGATGCGACATCTTGATAACATTTCCCATAGTACCAAAGCAAATGAATACACATCACAACTGAGCAAAGATGTCTCTGATAACTCAATAGTTTCATTGAGAATTTCAGGAGGCATGTAACGAATACTACCAACCTAGAAAAATACATGTGATTTCTGAACACAACTGTAATGGCTTCACTATAATTTGTAAGTATTGCAGCAAAATTGATTATAATATAAAATCCAAAATATAACTTTAGTTTAAATGTAGGGTTGTAAAATCTGTACTTTTAATTTGCTTAATAATTCTTTTTCCTAGAAACTTAATTTTTCCTGAGGTATTTCCTTTTGATAAGTCAGATTTTAAGTACCAAAAGTCTTATAATTTAATAGTTATTGGCTAAAAACAAGAAAAAACATTGTGCCATCCCTACGTAGGTAGTGCTACCACCTGCCTCACAAAAGACACATGTTATATAAGTTATAATATCAGTCACAAACCAAATAGAGTTATACCTGAATATCTACAGAAGACGTCTCTATTTTGTCACACTCAACTGCCACACTGAAATTGCTAATAACAGACGTCAAATCACTCTTAACGAGAATACTGTCACTGTTAATATCACGGTGAGCAATTGCTGTTCGGTCTTCTTTGGATGTGTGTAAATGACATAACCCTTTAACAGCAGTGTCTGCTAATCGACCGAGTTGTTTTGATGTTAGAGTATTCCATTGTAAGTATTGACGTAGAGATCCGTGAGATACATCCTCACATATAATTCTCAATGTTGTCGGATTTTTGTCATCAGAATCAATGAACTTGAGAATATTTTCATGTTCGATCGACGGCAACAAGTAGATGTACCTCTCTCTATTCCACAGTTTGTAACCATCACTATTAACTCTATAAACAGCAATGGACACATCTTGGTCCTTACTCCTAGCATGGTAAACAGTACCAAATTGCCCCGTACGGATCATAGAACCAAAAGTTATTTGTTGGCTGTTCAACACAGCTAATTCTATTTCATCTTGACTCTTTTTCACATTTCTTTTCTGCCACCCGTAAGTAATACACAATACAAGGAGTATCACTATTAACACTATTACCACAAAAGCCATACTTGCAGAGGTAACTCCAATAATAACTGGAGGATTATCTAAAAGAATCAAATAAAAGAAAAATAAGGCTGTAATTGATATACTGATATTATTATTGCTATTATTAGTGTATGATTTTAAACTAAATAACAATATAAGAATTAATAGCTAGTTTAGACTGTTCATTGATTGATATTTAATAGTTGTTCATTAAATAGTTCTATGATTATTTGTCTTTGGTATGGATGTATTAAAAATTTTATTATAATAAACATATTTATAGTTGTCTTATAATGTTTAGGTCTATGTGACAATTTAAATGATGAATAAAATTAAACTGCACGGACTAAATGAATTTCTCTAGTCTATCCCACAAGTGCTACAATAATGGAGGGAGGTATTAAATGAATTTCAAAGCTTCTTCAAAGTTAGATATCTTCTTTTTATGCCCTTCAATATTTGTAGTAATATCATTAATTATAGTCAGTAGAAAGATAGTTACTTCAGATAATATTAAATAACTTTTGTATACTTTCAAAACCACACAACATTTCAATCCTGACAATTGTCTTTTATTATAGGATGAGGTATACAGAAATCATACTACAAATTCAAGTTATAGCAAAAAAATATTCTCTTCCAAAAAGTGTAGAAAATGAACACTGACTAGATTCTATACTATTTGGTAGAAAATCACTTTTTGCAAACCTTGCTGGTTCTTTAGTGAATTTTGCTGATAATGGCCGATAATGGATGGAAATTATGCAATGGTCATCAGTTAAATATCTGATCAAAGCTCTATTTGTCATTAAATCTAGCCTATTACCATACGAGGCAAACCCTACATGTCCATGTACTCCTAGCAATAATTAGTTGAAAGTAGCTATAAATTGATCCAACAATGCAACAATAAAGATTAGTATTTCTAGTAAAAATATGTCACAATAGCCATACCAATTATTACCTGGTATTGGTTTGGTAGTGGGAGTAAAAACAGTAGACACCTCTGGAGTAGACACTGCTGAAGTAGACACTGCTGAAGTAGACACCTCTGAACTGATATATGAATGTGCTGATGACATCAAAGGGCTTGGAAATATTATTCGTGAAACATTATTGCAATCTTTAGCTTTACAACAACAGATATGAATACTAGCAGGTCCTTTAATAACATCAGTCTCATCGATTGAAAAAAGACGGCAAACTGTTGTGTTACAGAGTTTTACGAAAGAGTAACCTACAAAGAGAGAACAATAAATAGATAGTGTAATCCTGACAGTCTGGTTTTTATTAATACCAATTCCTACTGTCCAATAAATTCTAGAAATTACTCCTGCACAATCAAATATTGTTTAATACACTTAAACTCTAAAACTTGAACAAAACAAAAAAATCCTTTAACAACAAAAAAACAATGCAAATATTTACAATGCTAAATTAAATGGGAATAGACTAAATGGGAAGATATCATAGAAATCTGTGTCAAAACTACTTTAATATCTCTTAACTCACTTTCACTATTCAAACATCCAAAGAAGTGTCCAGGCACAAAGTGACCATTACTGAGTATATATTCAGCCCAACAAAAACGAAAACTCTATTAAAAGCAGATACTATTAAATAGTTAGTGAATAATGACATCATAATTCAGACATGGATACAAGCACACTTAAGAAAGCGTGTAGATATTAGAGCAAGTACTTGCAAATTTGTTTAATATAAGTACAAATTCTCTTAACACAACAAATTATTCCCACATACAATTTAAAAAGTAATCATTGTTATACAACCGTACAGATGAGCTGTACTAGCCTGTAGGTAACCAATGGAATATTTTGAGACTTAAATTGTCAATTAACACTTGAAAAGTGCTTCACTGTAGCCAAGGAAATTAACACAGTCACAAGTACTTCTTACTAAGTACAACTATACATGAACTTAAATAAGTCACTAAGCTCTCATTAAGGCGTGCTTAAACATGCTTAAACACAACCACTCAAGTCCTTGGGCACATTTAATAAAGTAATAAATCAAATTATAATGTTACACGTACTGGTATAGGTGTTATCGGACTGCCTTTCTTTTTAAGACATACTTCAGAAACCATTTTACATGAACCTCCATTACACAGCTTGTGAGAACAGAAAAATGTTTCATTGGGATCTACAGAGAAAATTGAATATTTTTTATCAGTTTTATTATTCTTATTACAACTAATGGTGAGTTCTTATCATAACAAATGTCCAGCAAAAAAACTTACTAAAACAATTCTTGGTCACAGCGTCCTTCACGTATCCTTGTCTACAAACACAATCGTAACTTCCTTGTGTATTGATACAAATGTGATCACATCCACCATTGTTAGTGAGACACTCATTAATATCTAAAATAGAATAAATGATTCTATAAAAATATTGCTAAAAATATTTTATAGTGTATTAGTGATATTTTATAGCTATTATATATATTTTATAGTGTATTAGTGATATTTTATAGCTATTATATATATTTTATAGTGTATTAGTGACATAGCTATTATATATATGGACAGTGTTTGGGAAGTATTATTTGAGTAATGCTAAACTTTTAGCTTTAATATTGAGTATAAAGGAGAGCAATATAAGAACTTGACTTTTTACTGGTAACTGGTTTCTTTCAACAAATCAATTTTTTCTGTTTTGTTCATGTTGTAAGCTATAAATTGTCTTGACACATATCGCGTTTGACTCTTCTGAAATAGCTTTACCGCCACAACCATTCACATCTTTCTGCATCACAAAAAAGTATTTCCTTAAGTTATCCTGTATCCTTACATGAAGCCTTGTAGCCTTCATAATAAAGAATTTTTCTACCTCTATGAGTTTCAAGAAATTCAGTTATACTAACTTAGAATAGGCAAATGTGATTACGCTTGTGATGGGAAAATTATATAATGTGAATCTACAAACAGTCTTTATCAGTAAAGTTGATTGCTCAAAAAAGTTGAACTTAAGGCAAAAAATGTCCTGATAATTTTTACGATGAAGTAATGCTGAATTTTATTAATGGTATTTAAGTTCAAAAGATTTAAAGGGAGCTGACTAAATGGAAGTTAAACATGTGGGATGAACCCAATGATAGGTACATACTATCTCACATTTCAATACACATACATTAACTATACTGTGACCACTTTATCAACAAATAGTCTATGACATTGCTGTAGGTGATTTCAAAGTAAACTGATCAAGCACTTTTAGTGTTTCTGTTATTACTAAAATAACTTACAACTAATTGAAAGATATATTAGTATTAGATTAACTGTATACAGCGTACACTTCATTGGGATGTCCACTTAACGTATAAAATAATTCTAAAGTACACAATAATAGCACAATATACCACTCACCTCTACAACTCCCATCATCAAGTTGATTAAAACCACCATGACATTTACACACAGGTTCATTATATTCTATTACACAATTGTGCTGACAGCCTTTGCTATAACAATCTAATTTCCCTGAAAAAGAAAACACACATGACAACTATACTACATTACATTGCTAACAGTATTACTGTTATGAGATATTTCATATCATTATTTAACAAGATATTCTATGATTTCCTTTTAGTATTAGTGCATTGTTCGTCTACGTGTAGATAGCAGTGCATGATTTCCATTTAGCATTAGTGCATTGTTCACCTACGTGTAGATAGCAGTGCATGGTTTCCTTTTAGTATTAATGCATTGTTCACCTACGTGTAGATAGCAGTGTATGATTTCCATTTAGTATTAGTGCATTGTTCATCTACGTGTAGATAGCAGTGTATGATTTCCTTTTAGTATTAGTGCATTGTTTGTCTACGTGTAGATAGCAGTGTATGATTTCCTTTTAGTATTAGTGCATTGTTCACCTACTACATGTAGATAGCAGTGTATTTACATATATAAAATGTGTACATTAAGCAAGCAGTCTGATCAGCTACATGTTATGTACATTTATTAGAAATAGTTGTTTTAATTTTAAGGATATGCATGTTGCTTAAAAGTGGCATTGCAACAACCAGCTGCTACTTACGAAGTTTATATAAGATAGTAAAAGGTAAAATCCAGTATTATCAGAACAATATATGTTACTGAAATAACTGTATTGGGCAGCACTGACATAAATAAAATAACAAGTCTAATAAAATTTGGTGATTTACATGTATAAACAACTGTGGGTATAAAAATATGATAAATCTGATGCACATATAAACTCTCATTGTTATGCTAATCAGTATATTTAGAAAATAATACAGTGTACATACCGTAAGAATCCAATTGTGTAGGATTAGTAATGATTTCATTGCGATTACATAAGTTTCCTTGACAACAACAGCGATATTCTCCTTTCAATGCTATAAGTGAGTTATCTACATAACATTCACTAAAGAAATAAAATACTTTATATGAATTGATTAGTTGTTTTGATATAACGTTAGAACAAATAGGATCAAAAATAATTTGAAAATCTACTCAGGTGCTAAATGTAATCATTATAATTGTGTTATGCATCCACATATTAGTCTGGCATTGGTGACTCTTCCCTAAGAGAGGAAGGGTCGGGAGATTAAGTGAAAAGGAGAAGTTCATAAGTACACGAGGTTTTTCTGTGGCATACAAGATGTTTGCAAGCTATACGAGTTCTATATGCACTTGTTCCCACAACCTTCCTCTCTTAGCAAAGGGTCGGCAACAACCAGACTATCCAAGCTGATAATTCCTCTATTATCTTTGACACAGAATTAAGCAATTCTAACTGACAGTTAAAACAATTTTGACATGAGAAATATAGCAGATAATAAAAGCTATAATTACATCTTAGATAAATGTATTAGTATGAAGTTAATAGCACTTTCTATAGAGACAGATTAAAATATGGTTACATTCAAATATGAACCTCATAGTACAACTATCAAACTACTAAATTATTGCAAACCATACCTGCTTAAGGACTGATTTGTCGGGTATAAAAAAATGCCTGACCCTTCGTGATTGTAGTTTTGACAAATGTCATACTGACTGCATCCTTTTGAATATAAATGGAGTTTCTTTGTTGTACTATTCACAATATAGATAGTTTGACATATGACATCTGGAGTTGCTCCCAATACATTTGATGGAAGATGACATTCTTCAATACCATAAGTACAGTCTGTCAGATCATTTGATGAACATTTGTATTGTTCACACAAGTAGTCTCCTGCGAGATAGAGAGATAGAGAGCAAGAGAGAGAGCACTAAACAAAGTTGGTTATGCCTACAGTCTGTTCTATTGTTCTGTAGCACACAAAACCACTTAAGGCAGGTGCCTTATGTCCTACAATATTTAATATTAAAATACTGCCCTATTGCTAATACTTACAACATTGCACAAAGAATTACATACCTGTTGGCAAAACATCTACTAATGGAGGAGATCTAGTATAGTTTAAAACTGGTTTGATTAAATCTAAGCCATCCGCTCTGCCATTTATCTCATTACAAAAGTCCTGTTTACAGCAACAACTTATACTTTTGTCTGTAGAGTTGAACTCTATGCCACAAAGAGAGCTGTTGCATATTCTTGTGCTGCAACCTAAGGTTGCTGTGGTGTACATAGCAGGAGGGTATGTTCCGACTTGACGTGTTATTTCACATGAGTCTGATTCAAGAGGGCAAAGTTGAATACAGACTTTAGTTTCAGGATTAGGACAATCAAAAGAGAAACAACGTAGTTGAAATGAATTTGCTAAACGCAGGACGGAGAAAAAACAGAAACATCTGATTACAATCATTTTGTCATCTAGTTCAGAAAAAAAGAAATATAAATTAATTGAAATTATTGTAATTTAAACAATGGCACATATACAATTATTGCCTTTATTATTACGTTTATTGAGTTTCTGGTCTAACAGGTTTGATTGAAACTATTATGTATTAAAGTTGGCCATTATAAAAGGCATCATACATCTTAGTACTAGCAGTAGACCTTATTTCTTGTAATACCTACTTAAAGAATCGTATTTCAACTTAACAGTCAAGACAAAATTACCACGTGGTCGAGCCAGTACAGAAGCGATTAACTATAAACAAACTATCTAACGTGTGTACACAAACTTATTCACACATACTCATTGGAGAACATTAACATGTTAATCTATCGTCTATGGACAGAAGATGTAGTTCATATATATATATATATATATATAGTAATACAGTGTGAACTCACCTTTATGACAAAGCAGAGAACAATTGCCTTTCATTCATAATAGGGTTAAAATTTGCTTCTTAGCAATTAGTATGCATAAACTCAGTGTAAGGAATATATAGTTAAAATTTTTGCCTTCTGCATACGTCCATTACTCTATAGATAATATAGTAGTCTACTCTACTATCTATGGTTACTAAGTCTTAAAGTAGACCTTATCTATAATGATAAAAATTAATATTGATTAATTTTAATCAATTGTTCTAATCCGCGAAAGTAACTTATCATTAACCTGACTCTAAGTGTTTCATTGTCTTTAA
Source organism: Xestospongia muta (assembly GCA_963693285.1). Lineage (NCBI taxonomy): Eukaryota > Metazoa > Porifera > Demospongiae > Haplosclerida > Petrosiidae > Xestospongia > Xestospongia muta. The sequence continues at coordinate 7,439,315 of OY848923.1, read as the reverse complement.
TTAATTTAATTGATTATTCGTTATGAAGACGTCGACTTTCTCCCTTTTAGATACTGGTGATGCGATTTTGGATTCTATGGGAAATGTAGCAATGTATTTCTTTGTATATTTGTACAACATATAATAACAATAGTGGTTAAAGTACGCAAGATTTATATATAGCTTTATAAAAATATCAAATATTGTTATTATTGTAGAAAGAAATCCATCTGTAAATTTGTAGAAATTAACGTCATCTTTAATTTTCAAAATTTCAGCCCTCTTGTTTCTTTAATATTATTAATTAATGTCTCAAAATATTACTGATATTAAGAAATTAAATAAAATTTCTGCAAAGTACATACCTAGTTAAAAAATATTTAAAAATATAATTTTATTAAAAATATCTTCACATGATTGTAGCAAAAAAATTTGAAAATAAGTTCTGATGTTTTTACCTTCAGAAAGTATCAAAGGAAAGAAGACAAAAGAAATAAGAACTCATACAAGAAATGTTCCAATAATTCACTCAGTGATACAATATTGGCTGCTTATGAACCAACTACATGAGAGAATTAACTTGTCCAAACAGTGTGGTTACAGGTAGCTATAGTAACATGTTGTTTACATAGTTCTGGTTATTAAAAAGGAAATAATTATATATTGTGTCCTTTTCAAAATGGCAGTAACGTTAACAGTCAGTGATTACAAGTATCGATTTGTTAGTCCTCCTCCTGATGATGTCACATGTCCTCTGTGTCTAGATATTGTTGAAGAACCACACCAGTTTACTTGTTGTGGTCACCATGTCTGTAAAAAATGTGGAGACAAAATTAAACAGCAGGTTACTACTCCACACTGTCCATTGTGTCGACATGATGAGTGTACAATGTTACCTGATAAATATTTTGAACGAAATGTTCTTAACAAGTTGCCAATATGGTGTACTGAGGGATGTGGTCAGGAGGTGGAACTAGGTCAGCTCAAGAACCACTTACCACAATGTCCATGTGTTAAAGAGGATTGTCCTTATGGGTGTGGTCAACAATACCAACGTCAGTACATAGAGGAACATAAGGAGAAGTGTCCAAAACGTCCTTTTATTTGTGATTATTGTAAGTACCAGTCAACCTATGAGGTGATAGTTAATGAACATTATCCAGTATGTGACAAGTATCCTATCATCTGTCCTAATGAGTGTTCTGGAGATGAGATAGAACGAGGAATGTTACAAGATCATCTTGATAAGTGTCCCTATCAGGTGGTAGAATGTGAGTTTAGTCATGTGGGATGTCAAGAGAAGGTTCGTCGTTGTGATCTAGCTCAACATCTGTCTGATAATGGAATCCACCATAGTGCTCTCTCCTCTAAAATGATCTATGAGAGTTTGCAGAAGATGATGGAAGAGAAAGACAGACAACTACAAGAGAAAGATAGACAACTGGCAAAGAAAGACGAAGTAGTGATGGAGAAAGACAGACAACTACAGGAGAAAGAAACTCAATTACAAGAGAGAGATAAGAAAGTTGATATCTTGTTATCTGAAGTTCGTGAGTTGAGAAGATTACTTGACAATATACACGAGAAGCTTTGCATTGATCTATCTGTTACAATGACAGAGTTTGAATACAAGAAACGTAATGAAGTCCATTGGTTTAGTCCTCCATATTTTACACATTTCAATGGACACAAGATGTGCTTTTCATTGAAGTTTTCTAGAATAACAACTTATATAATAATTTGTTCCTACATGATGAAAGGTCCTTATGATGATCATCTTCAGTGGCCATTTAAAGGGAAAGTTATCATACAACTCCTCAATCAATTAGGTGATCATCATCATTATGAGTTTGTCTTTGATTATAAAGACAATGAGGCTGGTAATAGACCTAATAAAGGAGAGATGACATTATACCACAAGCAGCAATATGATCGTCTACAATATTACCAACTAGAATACAATGCATATGTTAACTGCCAATACTTAAAAGATGACTGTCTCAAGTTTAAAGTTATAGTGTCTCTACAATAAATAGGTGCTTTAGTTTGATATAGACCATATTATACTGATATCCTTGTTATTTGACAATATGATGTGTTTTTAATTACTTAGTCTAGTATATCTTTAGATGTAACTATGTTTTACACCAGTACAATTTATTTTCATTATAAGAAAAAAAACCTGTAAAGATGATCATATAAATACTTGTTATTTTTGTGAAGATCGATGTCACATTGTAAAAATTGATTGGTTGATTTAACTATATTCTGTCCAAGCTGAGAAAGGCCATCTATATATATATATATTAATACATGGTTATATGCAGGTTGTATACACAAAATGTAAACATAATAGTGTTTTGATTACTAATTACTATGATATTGATGATTATGTAGCTACATAAACAATAGTACATTATAATGAAAACAGTATTATGATTACTTTAAAACAAGTTTGTAATTACAACCTGTATAACCAAATATTGGTTGAATCAATGGATCAATTTTTACAGTGCAGATGATATACTGGTAGTATAAATTAATTTATCTCTTAATGTTGTCTCATCAGAGAACATTGGTAATTTGAGGAGGTTCATACAAGTACTAGCTGATGGAAGATGAGATGTCTCTTTAGCTGAGAGGATTGTAAAGGGAGGGTGAAGATGACAAAACCCAAAGTGATAGTAGTATATTTATATAAAAACATTACTCACAGAAATTAACAGTTAGTACTATGTGGAGTTCGTTTCAGCATATTGATGGCTTCTGTGGTTGAACCCATATCCTGTATAAACAATGCAAGGGCTGTGAGAGTTTTGAGGCTAGCAATGTCTGCTGAGGAAAAACTTCATTATAAGAAGAAAGAGGAGCATGATGGTGGTAAAGGCCAACAACAATTGACAACAAATCAACCAAATAGTACAAACATATCAGAAGAATCAATCATAAAGATTAGTTACAAGTATCAGTTTGTTAGTCCTCCTCCTGATGATGTCATATGTCCTCTGTGTCTAGATATTGTTGAAGAACCACACCAGTTTACTTGTTGTGGTCACCATATCTGTAAAAAATGTGGAGACAAGCTCAAACAGCAGGCTACTACTCCACACTGTCCAATGTGTCGACATAATGAGTATGGAACTGTTTATGATAAATATTTCGAACGAAATGTCCTTAACAAGTTGACGATATGGTGTACCAAGGGGTGTGGTCAGAAAGTGGAACTAGGTCAACTCAAGAACCACTTACCACAGTGTCCATGTGTTCAAGAGGATTGTCCTTATGAGTGTGGTCAACAGCAACAACGTCAGTACATAGAGGAACATAAGGAGAAGTGTCCAAAACGTCCTTTTATTTGTGGTTATTGTAAGTACCAGTCAACCTATGAGGTGATAGTTAATGAACATTATCCAGTATGTGACAAGTATCCTATTATCTGTCCTAATGAGTGTTCTGGAGATGAGATAGAACGAGGAATGTTACAAGATCATCTTGATAAGTGTCCCTATCAGGTGGTAGAATGTGAGTTTAGTCATGTGGGATGTCAAGAGAAGGTTTGTCGTTGTGATCTATCTCAACATCTGTCTGATAATGGTATCCACCATAGTGCTCTCTCCTCTAAAATGATCTATGAGAGTTTGCAAAAGATGATGGAAGAGAAAGACAGACAACTACACGAGAAAGATAGACAACTGGCAAAGAAAGACGAAGTAGTGATAGAGAAAGACAGACAACTACAAGAGAAAGAGGCACAGATAGCAATGAAAGATGGCGAACTGAAAGAAGTAATACAACAGCTACAAGAGAAAGACAAACAACTACAAACAAGAAATAAACAACTACGAGAGAAAGATAAGAAACTAGATGAATTGTCAAAGAAACTGGAAGGCTTGGAGTGTGTAGTCACTAACATCCATGATAGGATTTGTGTTAATATTGTTCCACTATATGTTACAATGACAGAATTCAAACACAAGATGGATAACAAAGTCCACTGGTTTAGTCCTCCTTATTTTACCCATGTCAATGGATACAAGATGTGCTTTGAAGTACGTAATGGAACATCAATTGATATTTATTCTCACATGATGAAAGGTCCTTATGATGATTTACTTTCATGGCCATTTAAAGGGAAAGTTATTGTACGACTCCTCAATCAGTGTGGTGATCATCATCATTATGATTATGTCTTTGATTATAATTATGGTGACAGAGGTAAAAGAATAACTAGTGGAGAACTAGGAGACCTTCTAGGAGGTTATGTCGCACATCTTAGATTTGACCAACTAGGCCACAATGCTGGTATTAATTGTCAATATTTAAAAGATGATTGTTTCAAGTTTATAGTTATGGTACCTACTTCTCAATGAGGAACTTTGTGATTGTCAAGTAAATAATCATAGGATATAATAATTGATTTAAGTGAATGTTATCATCATAATTAGCATTTTAAAATTAAGTTTGTATTATGTAGTACTAATATACTTGATGGTTAGTTATTAATGCAATATGTAGTCAGTATATCTTTACATGTGAGTGTTATTTCAATATATTATACATTTATTTTCAAGTGGACTTTTTTATTAAGAAAAAACTTGCAATACATCATTGTAGTTATTACTTTATAACTGACACAAGTTCTCCACTCAATTTAAATCCAACACCAGATTGTATAGCATAAATTAATTTCTCTTTTATTATTATCATATCAGAGAACATTTTTAGGGTTATTCAAGTACTAGATGATGAAAGATAAAATGATCTCTATAATATATCTGTTTTGTATTGAACCATGAGTTACAGAGAACTTAAAATTGAAGTTAACATATGTGACCTTATTATTAGTCAGTGTATCTTAAGTTCAGACCATTTGCCCACTTTCACTTCACTTTAAATATTATAATGGAAGATTGTGAGACTACTGGTAGGAATGGACTTATAGCTCTACTATAGTAGTTAATGAAATCATTTTAGTTTAATAGTATCCATTTCTCTTGGCATACATTTGTCTATTTATTGTTAAGTTGTAAGAACAAGATCATACATTAAGCATTATTCTCATGTGAAGACACCTTAGAAAGCATCAAAAAATACAAGAAATGTTGTACTAATTCACTCAGTGATACAAGATAAGCCTCTTACTGATTGACTAATTATAAACACATAAGCAAAAAGTAACAATAGTTTCAATAGAAATGAGAGCACTGACTATTTTCAGTCAATGCTCTCAAGTTATCTGATAGTTACTTTGCTTTGAGTGTCATTCCTTCCTTAACCGCAACTGTTCTAAATCATAATAGCACTGATACAGAAAATTAATTTTCTATATTATTTTTTTCATAGTCAGTGACTCCTAGCTTCATCATTCTTATGTTGTACATACACTTATATTGCGTCAGTTATTGTTATTGTGTTATTCTATAGTACAGTAGTTTACATAGACCTAGTTATTAAAAGGAAATAAAGGTTATATTAGTCTACAAGATGGCCAAAAGTGACTACAAGTATCAGTTTGTTAGTCCTCCTCCTGATGATGTCATATGTCCTTTGTGTCTAGATATTGTTGAAGAACCACACCAGTTTACTTGTTGTGGTCAACATATTTGTAAAAAATGTGGAGACAAACTCAAACAGCAAGCTACTACTCCACACTGTCCAATGTGTCGACATGATGAGTATATGATGTCACCTGATAAATATTTTGAACGTAACATTCTCAACAAGTTGTTGATGTGGTGTACAGAGGGGTGTGGTCAGGAGGTGGAACTAGGTCAACTCAAAAACCATTTATCACAATGCCCATGTGTTAAAGAGAATTGTCCTTATGGGTGTGGTCAACAATACCAACGTCAGTACATAGAGGAACATAAAGAGAAGTGTCCAAAACGTCCTTTTATTTGTGGTTATTGTAAGTATCAGTCAACCTATGAGGTGATAGTTAATGAACATTATCCAGTATGTGACAAGTATCCTATCATCTGTCCTAATGAGTGTTCTGGAGATGAGATAGAACGAAGAGTGTTACAAGATCATCTTGATAAGTGTCCCTTCCAGGTGGTAGAGTGTGAGTTTAGTCATGTGGGATGCCTAGAAAGGGTTCGTCGTTATGATTTAGCGCAACATTTGTGTGATAACGGTGTCCACCATAGTGCTCTCTCTTCTAAAATGATCTATGAGGGTTTACAGAAAAAGATGGAGGAGAAAGATGGACAGCTACAGGAGAAGGAAACTCAGTTAGCAAAGAAGGACAATGAGCTAAGATTAACGGTGCAGCAGAAAGACAAACAACTACAGGAGAAAGACAAACAACTACAGGAGAAAGACAAACAACTACAGGAGAAAGACAAACAACTACAAGAGAAAGACAGACAACTACAGGAGAAAGATAGACAGCTAAAAGAGAAGGAAACTCAGTTAGCAAAGAAAGACAATGAGCTAAGATTGACAGTGCAACAGAAAGATAAGCAGATACAAGATAAAGACAGACAACTACAGGAGAAAGATCGCTTGATGTTTGAAGTTCAAGGGTTAATAGGAGAAAATAAGACTTTACTTGGTACAATATATGACAAGATTTGTAAGAGCACTGTTCTGTCTGTTACAATGACAGAATTTATGCACAAAAAGGATAACAAAGTCCGATGGTATAGTCCTCCTTATTTTACTCATCTTTTTCGATACAAAATGTGCTTTGAAGTGGACTTTGCATGTGTGGACAGTAAAACATTACTACGTATTGATTCCTACATTATGAAAGGTCCTTATGATGATCATCTTCAATGGCCATTTAAAGGGAAAGTGATCATACGACTCCTCAATCAGTGTGGTGATCATCATCATTATGATTATGTCTTTGATTATAAAGACAGTGATGATGAAGGTAAAAGAGTTACTAGTGGAGAACGAGCGAAATGGTACGGAACTCAGAGTAAATGTCTTCCATTACTCCAACTAGGCTACAGTGCTAGTACTGACAGTCAATATTTGAAAGATGACTGTCTCAAGTTTAAAGTTATAAATGAAAATATATAGATTACTACAAGTTATAATATGTATGTAGTAATGACATGATTTATCAGTAAAGATATGAATGTTCTATTTATATAATATATAGTTGGTATTCAAATAATTATTTTTCTTAAGAAATATTATTTTACAGTCAAATATTACTAAACACAATAGTTATATAACTATTAATACATGTAGCTATTAATTTATAACTGATTCCTACATTATGAAAGGTCCTTATGATGATCATCATGTTATTTATGTCCTCAACTCAATTCAAATCCAGCACCAGATGATATAGTATAAATTAATTTTTCTCTTAATATTGTCTTATCAGAGAACATTGGTAATTTGAGGAAGTTCATACAAGTACTAGCTGATGGAAGATGAGATGTCTCTTTAGCTGAGAGGATTGTAAAGGGAGGATAAAGTGCATATATTAAAATATACTTTGTTCATTAGTAATATAAAATGATCTCTTATAATTGTAATCAGTAGGACATATAAAGTCTTAGTGGTATGATGGATCTCTTAAGTAAGACATGTAAAGTTATCATTAAACAGATAAGACATCTAATATATCAAATCACATGACAACAATACATGTAGTACATGTATTGTTGTCAGGTGAATCATGTAGTACATCACATGACAACAATACTTGTAGTACATGTACATGTATTACAAATATCACATGACAAGTAACAAGTTTAATGATATATTACTAATTGGCCAGTAACAGTTAAGTTGATTTACAAAATTGTTTGATCAGTCACAGCAAAGTCTTTTTTTACTGAATTAATCAGCTTCAATGATGTTTCACTACTTCAACAAAGACTTGGGTAATAAATCTTGTATTACAAGTCATCTATACTGTGGTTTTCTTAGGAATGTGAGGCTAACTTAAACTATGTATCATTTATGGGCGTGGTAATTGCTCTGAGCCAGACCCTAATAGAGGCGGCAAAACCACAAAAGGGTGTGGCTCGTATAGATGGCCAGTTATAGGTTTAGGTTTGTTAGTCCTCCTCCTGATGATGTCATATGTCCTCTGTGTCTAGACATTGTTGAAGAACCATACCAGTTTACTTGTTGTGGTCAACATATCTGTAAAAAATGTGGAGACAAGCTAAAACAGCAAGCTACTACTCCACACTGTCCAATGTGTCGACATGATGAGTATATGATGTCACCTGATAAATATTTTGAACGTAACATTCTCAACAAGTTGTTGATATGGTGTACAGAGGGTTGTGGTCAGGAGGTGGAACTAGGTCAACTCAAAAACCATTTACCACAATGCCCATGTATTAAAGAGAATTGTCCTTATGGGTGTGGTCAACAATACCAACGTCAGTACATAGAGGAACATAAAGAGAAGTGTTCAAAGCGTCCTTTTATTTGTGATTATTGTAAGTACCAGTCAACCTATGAGGTGATAGTTAATGAACATTATCCAGTATGTGACAAGTATCCTATCATCTGTCCTAATGAGTGTTCTGGAGATGAGATAGAACGAGGAGTGTTACAAGATCATCTTGATAAGTGTCCCTTCCAGGTAGTAGAGTGTGAGTTTAGTCATGTGGGATGCCTAGAAAGGGTTCGTCGTTGTGATTTAGCGCAACATTTGTGTGATAACGGTGTCCACCATAGTGCTCTCTCTTCTAAAATGATCTATGAGAGTTTACAGAAAAAGATGGAGGAGAAAGACGGACAGCTACAGGAGAAGGAAACTCAGTTAGCAAAGAAGGACAATGAGCTAAGATTAACAGTGCAGCAGAAAGACAAACAACTACAGGAGAAAGACAAACAACTACAGGAGAAAGACAAACAACTACAGGAGAAAGACAAACAACTACAAGAGAAAGACAGACAACTACAGGAGAAAGATAGACAGCTAAAAGAGAAGGAAACTCAGTTAGCAAAGAAAGACAATGAGCTAAGATTGACAGTGCAACAGAAAGATAAGCAGATACAAGATAAAGACAGACAACTACAGGAGAAAGATCGCTTGATGTTTGAAGTTCAAGGGTTAATAGGAGAAAATAAGACTTTACTTGGTACAATATATGACAAGATTTGTAAGAGCACTGTTCTGTCTGTTACAATGACAGAATTTATGCACAAAAAGGATAACAAAGTCCGATGGTATAGTCCTCCTTATTTTACTCATCTTTTTGGATACAAAATGTGCTTTGAAGTTGATTTTTGTCATAATAAAACATTACTACGTATTGATTCCTACATTATGAGAGGTCGTTATGATGATCATCTTCAGTGGCCATTTAAAGGGAAAGTTATCATACAACTCCTCAATCAGTGTGGTGATCATCATCATTATGATTATGTCTTTGATTATAAAGACAGAGATGATAAAGGTGGAAGAGTTACTAGTGGAGAACGAGGGAAATGGCACGAAACTCAGAGTGAATGTCTTCCATTACTCCAACTAGGCTACAGTGCTAGTACTGACAGTCAATATTTGAAAGATGATTGTCTCAAGTTTAAAGTTATAAATGAAAATATATAGATTACTACAAGTTATAATATGTATGTAGTAATGACATGATTTATCAGTAAAGATATGAATGTTCTATTTATATAATATATAGTTGGTATACAAATAATTATTTTTATTAAGAAATATTATTTTACAGTCAGTTACTAAACACAATAGTTATATAACTATTAATACATGTAGTTATTAATTTATAACTGACACATGTCCTCAACTCAATTCAAATCCAGCACCAGATGATATAGCATAAATTAATTTTTCTCTTCATATTGTCTTATCAGAGAACATTGGTAATTTGAGGAGGTTCATACAAGTACTAGCTGATGGAAGATGAGATGTCTCTTTAGCTAAGACGATTGTAAAGGGAGGATAAAGTGCATGTATTAAAATATACTTTGTTCATTAATAATATAAAATGCTCTCTTATAATTGTAATCAGTAGGACATACAAAGTCATAGTGGTATGATGGATCTCTTAAGTAAGACATATAAAGTTATCATTAAACAGATAAGACATCTAATATATCAAATCACATGACAACAATACATGTAGTACATGTATTGTTGTCAGGTGAGTCATATAGTACATCACATGACAACAATACTTGTAATACATGTACATGTATTGCAAATATCACATGACAAGTAACAAGTTTAATGATATATTACTAATTGGCCAACAGTGAAGTTAATTTACAAAATTGTTTGATCAGTCACTGCAAAGTCTTTTTTTACTGAATTAATCAGCTTCAATGATGTTTCACTACTTCAACAAAGACTTGGGTAATAAATCTTGTATTACAAGTCATCTATACTGTGGTTTTCTTAGGAATGTGAGGCTAATTAACCTCGCTGTGCGTGGGCGCATAGCGAGGGTACTGTAGTCTGTTTGTGTGTGTGTCTGTTACCAGGGTTGTTTTTTTTGAACTGCTATAACTTGGCAACCGAAGCATTAGCAGCTACCAACGTTTAGCAACGAATAGAAAAACATGTGGACTTTACAACAGTAGTATCAAGAACATCGTCAAGGAAAACAGAAGCTTAAAACTCGCAAAAGAATTTTCAGGCTGCAGAGGTCAAGTGCCGTTTCTCGAAAAGTAAAAAACTTAACGTGGAGATTTTTTACTATATTGTAAACAATCTCAGAGGAATACGGATCAGCAAGACAGAAGGCCGTTGGTCGAAGTAATCGTTAGAAAAGTTCTGAAAAATGTTTTGTGGACTTGGAGCGAAGTAACGCATTCAGGAAACGTCTCCAAGCACTGAAAAGACTGCTACTAATAGATAATATATCGATTTATATTTGTACTACGGGACGTTTCCAAAGAACGTTTCATCTTCAAGTTACAATAAATTTTATATATGAAATATTGATACATTTTAAAGGGTCATGTAAAGACTCAGAGAAACTTTTCATCACGAAATTAGCACTTAATCTTGCTTGGCAATTGAATGATACTATCACTTACTCAGTTACTGCTTCACAAACATGTCAAAGCTAGAAATCAAGCAACAATTAATGAGCACATACAGAATGACAAAAATTACCATTTTATAACCACACCTTCTGGAATGTTAATAAATTTTCTTGCAATAACAACATCATAACTGGGCCTAAGCTGGCATAGAATTTATAAATAACTTAAAAACTACAGCGAGGTTCGGCACTTTAGTGCCTTTCATTTAAACTATGTATCATCTATGGGCGTGGTAATTGCTCTGAGCCAGACCCTAATAGAGGCGGCAAAACCACAAATGGGTGTGGCTCGTATAGATGGCCAGTTATAGGTTTGAGTTTGTTAGCCCTCTTCCCAAAGACGTCGTATGTCCTCTGTGTCTAGATATTCTTGAAGAACCACACCAGTTTACTTGTTGTGGTCACCATATCTGTAAAAAATGTCAAGACAATGTCAAACAGCAGGCTACTACTCCACACTGTCCAATGTGTCGACATAATGAGTATGGAACTGTTCATGATAAATATTTTGAGCGTAATACTCTCAACAAGTTGTTGATATGGTGTACCAAGGGGTGTGGTCATAAGATGGAACTAGGTCAACTAAAGAATCATTTACAACAGTGTGCATGTGTTCAAGTCGATTGTCCTTGGGGGTGTGGTCAACAATACCAACGTCAGCACATAGAGAAACATAAAGAGAAGTGTCCAAAACGTCCTTTTGCTTGTGGTTATTGTAAGTACCAGTCAACCTATGAGGTGACAGTTAGGAAACATTACCCAGTATGTGACAAGTATCCCATCGTCTGTCCTAATGAGTGTTCTGGAGATAAGATAGAGCGAGGAATGTTACAAGATCATCTTGATAAGTGTCCCTTCCAGGTAGTAGAATGTGAGTTTAGTCATGTGGGATGTCAAGAGAAGGTTCGTCGTTGTGATCTAGCTCAACATCTGTCTGATAATGGTGTCCACCATAGTGCTCTCTCCTCTAAAATGATCTATGAGAGTTTACAGAAGATACTTGAAGAGAAAGACAGACAACTACAGGAGAAAGATAAACAGCTACAGGAAAAGGAAACTCAGTTAGCAAAGAAGGACAATGAGCTAAAATTAACAGTGCAGCAGAAAGATATGCAGATACAGGAGAAAGATAAACAGCTACAGGAAAAGGAAACTCAGTTAGCAAAGAAGGACAATGAGCTAAAATTAACAGTGCAGCAGAAAGATATGCAGATACAGGAGAAAGATAAACAGCTACAGGAAAAGGAAACTCAGTTAGCAAAGAAGGACAATGAGCTAAAATTAACAGTGCAGCAGAAAGATATGCAGATACAGGAGAAAGATAAACAGCTACAGGAAAAGGAAACTCAGTTAGTAAAGAAGGACAATGAGCTAAAATTAACAGTGCAGCAGAAAGATATGCAGATACAGGAGAAAGATAAACAGCTACAGGAAAAGGAAACTCAGTTAGCAAAGAAGGACAATGAGCTAAAATTAACAGTGCAGCTGAAAGATAAACAACTACAGGAGAAAGACAGACAGCTATGGGAGAAAGATGGACGACTTCAAGAGAAAGATAGACAGCTAAAAGAGAAGGAAACTCAGTTAGTAAAGAAAGACAATGAGCTAAAATTAATAGTGCAGCAGAAAGATAAACAGATACAAGTAAAAGACAGACAACTACAAGAGAAAGATGAACAGCTACAGGAAAAGGAAACTCAGTTAGCAAAGAAGGACAATGAACTAAAATTAACAGTGCAGCAGAAAGATAAACAACTACAGGAGAAAGACAGACAGCTATGGGAGAAAGATGGACGACTTCAAGAGAAAGATAGACAGCTAAAAGAGAAGGAAACTCAGTTAGTAAAGAAAGACAATGAGCTAAAATTAATAGTGCAGCAGAAAGATAAACAGATACAAGAAAAAGACAGACTGCTACAACAAAAAGATGCTCAGCTTCAGGATAATTGTCAACAGTTCCAGGCGAAAGACAAGAAACTAGATCTCTTGTTATCAGAAGTTCGTGAGTTGAGAACAGAAAATAAGAGTTTACTAAATAAGATATATAACTCTCTCTCTCAGCCTCCCTCCCTCTCTCAGCCCACCTCTCTCTCTCATCCCCTCTCCTCTCAGCCCCTCCCCCTCTCTCATCCTCTCCCCCTCTCTCACACCCTCCTCCAGAGGAGTGATACTGTTCCAACACAACCAATTAATGATGTTATTCTGCTGACACAGTTCCGACAAAAGAAGGACAATAGAGTCCACTGGTTTAGTCCTCCATATTTTGTTCATTTCAATGGATACAATTCGTACAAGATGTGCTTTGAAGTGGATTTTGGATGTGATGACAGTAGAACATCACTACGTATTGATTCCTACATGATGTTAGGTCCTTATGATAATCATCTTCAGTGGCCATTTAAAGGGAAAGTTGTCATACGACTCCTCAATCAGTTTGGTGATCATCATCATTATAATTATGTCTTTGATTATAAAGACAATGACCGAGGGAAAAGAGTTACTAGTGGAGAACGTGGAGATCATCTATTACCTCAAAATGCATTTCTTTCATTTGACCAGCTAGGCTACAATGTTGTTGATAATCGTCAATATTTAAAAGATAACTGTCTCAAATTTAAAGTTCTAGTACCTCACTAACTGAATTACATTTCTATAGATATAAACTAATATACTAAGTATGTCAATAGTCTATATAATTAGCTAAGGAATGCTCTTTTCTTACACAAACAGATCTAGAGTGAAGGATCTAGCTTCATTCGTTGATGCTAAGATCTACAAACATGCAGGTATAACTAAATAATATAGTTATATAACTATTATTAATTTATAACTGACATATCCAAAGTTGTGAATGTTTTAATTATATAATAGTTTCTATACAAGTAATTATTTTATTGACAAACACAATTACTAAAAACAATGTTTATATAACTATGATAATTTGAGGAGGTTCATACAAGTACTAGCTGATTGATGTCTTGTCATTATTAAATTACAAGAACAAAAAGGTGAGTATCATCATTGTTCTCAAGTAAAGATACCTCAGAAAACATTAAAAGGAAGAAAAAATTAAGAAGACCTCTTACAACAGATGTTGTACCAATCCATTCAGTGATACAAAATTAACTACTTACTGATTAACTAATAAAATAAACACATAGTAAAAAGTAACATTGTATAACAATACTTTTAATAGACACGAGAGCGCTGACTATATTCAGTCAGTGCTCTCAAGTTAGTTTGCTTCAAGTGTCATTCCTTCCTTAAACACAACTGTGCTAGATCATTATAGCATTGATACAGAAAATAATTGTCTGTTTTATTTTTTTCTAAGTGGCTCCTAGCTCCATCATCCTTATATTGTACATCCACTTACATTACGTTAGTTACTATTGATTGTTATTTTACAGTAATACTCTATAGCACGGCAGTTTACATAGACCTAGTTATTAAAAGGAAATTCAAGTCATAAGTAGTCTATGCAAAATGGCTGCAAAAGATTACAAGACAGCCATTAGCCGGAGAAAGTTATCCATAATTTTAACCCCTTTTTGCTCACATCACACATCCGTACAATCACGTGAGCGGTAAGATCTATAAAGTTATCCAAAATTTTAATCCCTTCTTTACAAGTTTTTATTGTCTCTAACGTCAGCAGAAGTTGCTATCACTGCTATGTCTGGAGGAGTTAAAGGAGCTGTTGTAAAGTTAGATAGAAGGAACAAAAGATAATGAAGAAGAATGTTTAGGTAAGGATTTTTTTATTTTTTGTAACATAAAAAAACGACATAATGATATTTTACATTAGTAATTTGAAATAAACACAATAAAACAAATATTTTGACACAACCTGATAATTTAGTATCATGCTCAGTATTACAGAATTGACAAATGTACTTATCAGGTATTGTGTTTAGTTTTGGAATAGTACATGTAAGGTACATTCATAATAGATAGTAATCACACTGTATCGTTCAACAGTTTCAGAACTATCATTATCATCTTTAAAACACTCTCCAAAACTTTTGACTATGACTCACAATCCATTGTTCCTTCAACTATAGTAATCACAGAGTAAACAAAAAGGTACACAACGCAGTCTTTGTTGTTATTTGATCATCTTCATGATATAAAATGGAACCTTTTGTATCAGGGTTTAATTATCTGTCCTGACAACAGGGACATAGTATACCAGGTGGTCTACATGTTATTTTTTTAATTTTATTATCATATGCCACTTTCATATATATATGATATGAATACATATACAATTTGTTACCACTGATGCATGTAATAATCTTGGTGCATCACAGTGTTACTATGGCAACAAGTGTTACTAATCATTGAAATTTCTTACTTTTCCATATTGCTACATCACAGCTTTTGCTAATTCCCCAACTGTAGACCTAAGATTACCAGTTATTGATAATCTTAAAGACATATTTAATACTATCACACACTTGTTTTACTCTTAATGTCTGCTATATATATGTCTTCATTATCTGTTTCATTTATTTGTAGTGTCTCAATCCAGTCAACCAGCTGATGCACCAACTACCAGTGAAGACTTACCTCCATCACTTACTGTTGTAGACTTGATGAATCATTTAACATGTTGTCAAATATATAGTACTACTAGGAACTGTGAGTAATAGTTTAATAGTTATGAACAACTAGTGTTTAATTTGTTTTGGTGTTGTTGAAGGTTAGAATTATTAAGAAAGTGGAAGAATTTGTAAAGATGTCTCCTCGAACAAAAGTAATGATGACTGACTGACTCTCTCTCTCTCTCTCTCTCTCTCTCTCTCTCTCTCTCTCTCTGGGACTGGGACATCTCAAAGAAAGCTAGTATTAGGGTAAGACTACAGATATAGACTTCTATCTAAGTCTTAATCCATATATTCAAATACTAAATGTACTGGTTATATGATTTAGAAGATGACACACTTCAAGCTATTATACATAGCAATGATGGAAAAGAGACCAAATGTCACGTAATCATTCATTAATAATAATTTATTAATAATACATTATGTAATAAAATCACACATAATTTCCATTGATATTAACAGAATCTTATTTCCATATTAGGAAATAACTTGATTGTGTGAAGATGTATACAATAAAATACACAGAGGAATTATTGACCCGATAATAGCTAAAGCACAAAGAGAAGGTATGTCTGGAGACCCAATACAGTAACCAATCCATAACCTGTTTCAGCCTGCATGAACACGCTTCCTTAATATATTGCTAAAAATTAAAAGAAGGTAAATGTGGAGGAGACACGTGATTGTAAAGATAAAAATGATAAATAAATGATATTTAGCTAATGCCATTCTTTTTGTGTCCATTTGGACATAGCACTGAGAAGCCAATTACAAAGGAGGAAATGGATCAAGACATACCTAGTATGGCGGCAAAACTGGACCTAGAGTCTCTATAACAGTAACATTCATGTATACAGATATTTCATGTAACTTGGATGTCATTGAGAGAAAGATGTCAATTAACATTCTTTGTTTTTTTTCTAGTTGTTCAGTGGACTGGGTCTTAGAATTACAAGCTAACCAACAAAGCTGGTCAATACAATTGGTTAAAAAGACTACATAGTATCGTCAGCTGGTGACTGGTATTATAATGCTGATCAAAAACCGTCACTGAAGTTATATAATTCTGGTTTAACTATAATCGTTTGTTTCAGTCAACATTATTTGTGACATTACATTACAAAGACGAAGCTGTCATGCTTGTTGTTAACAATTTTGGAGCTAGAATAGATAGTGTACTGTAATGTTTTTATGTATCTAGAAGACTTTTAATTAATTGTTGATCAGATCAATTAAAAGATCAATTAAAAATCAATTAATGTTGGTCACGTGTGGTTGGAGCCTGCTGTTATTTCCCGCCAAATTGTCACGAGTTTGTGCCTTGTGTTCATCGTAATGAAGCATGACAGAGATGTCTTGAAAATATAAAAAAGACTCCATTTGCAAGCCTTTTTAGTTCACAGACTCCCGTGGGTCTTCGTCGCTACGACTCGTCTCTTCGTTCTCCACTTCGACCCTCTTCACGACTCGTCTCTTCGTTCTCCACTTCGACCCTCTTAACGACTCGTCTCTTTGTTCGTCACTTCGTTGGATCCCTCCTCTTCGCTGGATCATCCTTTTCATTTTCTTTTCTGTTCTTTTTTATTTAATTATTATTTTATTTATTTTCTGTTTTTTTTAATTTTTATCTTTTTATTTTTGTTTACTTCGCTAATTGACTTTTCTCTTCGTTTCTACAGGACTCAATTGGGAGTTACCAGGAGTTGTCTGATGTTCTCTGATGTTGTTGACTGTTCTCTGATGTTCTCTGGTGTTTTGACTGTTCTCAGTTCTCTGGATGTAAAAGATGAGTCGCTCTCCTGCCTGGTCTCTTCTGTCTTCTTCTTTCAAGCCTTCTTTCCTTTTCTTTTTATTTTTATTTTTATTTTTTTTGGGCTATCCAGCCCATACAAACCCTATTCATCATCTTCCCCCTGCCGCCTGGCGGCCTCAAAAAAAAATTTTTTTTTAACATCCGAGGCCGCCAGGTGGCGGGGGGAAGCTCTGATCTTCTAGGGTGCGTGTGTGTTGGTGGTCCCTTTTCACTTCCTCTGTCTCTCTTCACTCTCTATCTACTCATTGTCACTATCAGTTCATAACTACTCTCTCTTTTTTTCCCTGCAGGAGGAGCACTGGTGAAAAAGGTGAGCTGTCTCTCCATCCATTCACTTCTCATCCATTCTTTAGTTATCCAGTTGTTATTCTTCTCTTTTTCTCCCTCTATGTTCTCAACTTGTGGACTGACTGGACTCTTGGGAACTCTCCATCATCTCTTTCCTATAATTGTTGGATTGGAGACCTTCACTGGACTTCTTGAGGACTCTTTAAACTACAGAGACTGTTTTTTATTTTTTTGTTGTCATTTTTTCTTGTTTTTTTTATTTTTATTTTTTTTGTTGTCATTTTTTTGTTTTTTTTATAGTTTGTATTATATGTATTAATTTTCTTAAAAAAACTTTTTTCACTAAATTTGTCAATTTTAACTTTGAAGATTTAAAATTCAATTTCTTTTGAAACTCTAATATGACAATCAGTTTACTTATCATTGCTACTGTATATTATAATCACTGAATTCTATCTTTTTACAACTATAGTATAATTATATTATATAATAATTATATAATCATTTTATTTATTATACTACGTCAATCACTTCTTTATTATTGTAATTTAGTTAGTATCTCCTTTTTACATTAATTTTAATCAAGAATCATTTTTTACCAAAATTAATTAAAAATCTATTAAAGCTTTTTGCTTGTTAGTCGTGTGCTAGTAATTGAGATTTTCCCGCCATAATCATGGTCACGCGTTCTTTTACTAGTTGTGTACACGTGCTGATGATATTTTTCCCGCCCAATCGATGTGGTTTAATTTCTATTTCACTGTTTTTAATCAAGTTCTTCTCAGATATTTATTTCTTTTAATAGTCAAAATTAATCTTTATTTATCGTTTAATTTTTTAAAAACTATTTAAGAAGTTTAGGGTTCAGTGTCTACACACAAATTTTATTACACTTTTTAAAATTGTAGATAAGATAAAAAATTTATAGCATTAAATTTGTGCCATCATTATCATGTAATCTTAAATACAAAATTGAACATACAACTGAGTTCCATGGCTCACCAAGTGATGTAAAGGCTCTGATGCAGTATCAGAATGAGTCTATTAGTATGGGTTTGAGTCCAACTTGTTTCAGTGTCTGTGTTTACTACATAACTAGTAGCAAACAAATTATTCTTTTTTAAAAGAACAATTAATCTTTATTTATTATTTAATTTTTTAAAACTATTTAAGATGTTTATGGTTCAGCGTCTACACACAAATTTTATTACACTTCTTTTAAAAATTGAGCATACAACTGAGTTCCATGGCTCACCAAGTGATGTGAAGGACTCTGCTATACAGTATCAGAATGAGTCTATCAGTATGGGTTTGAGTCCAACTTGTTTGATACTTGTCTGTGTGTCTATTATGTAAATATTAGCAAACGAAATTATTCTTTTTTTAAAAGAATAACAAACATGATAGTGGGTAGTAGGATATCAACAAACTACAATTAAAACGTACACCTAAAATCAATTAAACAATTATAATTCATTGCCTTAGCTTTGTATCCAGATACTTGATGAACATTTTTAAGTATGAATTTAATAAAACATGGAATATCCTCATCCTAATCCAAATTTGTTTTAGATAATGCAATAGTATGCAAAAAATAGATTATGTGGAAAATGTGATTCATTTTAAAAGTGCAGATATTTCAGGCTAAACTAGGATAACTGGTTTGTCTTGGTCTGTAGAACTGGTTTGATAAAGATTCCACAGATATTCTAAAAAAAGAGAGTCTTACAAAGTTTATTTGGTGGTCTAATTTTAATACCAGTAATCTCTTCTTATTTATTAAAAACAATATCTTATTAATGGCGTAATCACATTTTATTCTCATAATAATATATTCTAAACTAAGAACATCCTCTATATTGAACTCTCCTCAGTGTCCTGATCCAGTCCATGCTAATATCCCAAAGCGTCCACTACAGACTACAGAGAGGGTCACATCTTAAAAGCATGTCTTCATTATAGACACTTTTAAACCTTATTTTTCTTAGATATATATCCTTTACCCTCCAGTCCATACATGAACTAGATCATACCACTTCTTACATATACATGTACTTACTTTCTATCTGGACTAAGGGTCCATCCAGCCAAGAGCCAGCTAAGATTCTTTTTATACTAAGAGCTAACCAAACAGTTATGGGCTTTGCTGACTATTAGCAACATAATGGAGACTGTTGACTATGAGGAGAAGTATAATTGAAGAACTGTTTGTTCCAGTCAATATATCAAGCCTATAGAAAAGAAGAAAAGATGCCATGGAATTAAGATTCAAGGAAACTCTATTTCATATGAAAGCCGAGGATGGACATTCCAATTCCTATTTCTTGTTTCTTCTGCGCATCTTTGGGTATTTTAAAAATTCCAATTAACAACCTTGATAACTTTCAATTTCTTATTCTTTATTCCATTCTTTGCATATGTGCCATTTCTAGGCTTTTCTTGTTATTAATAAAACACTGAGCATGAGCACCACCAACTGTCTCTTAGAATCAAGCGTCAGTGAGATGTTTCTAGTTGGGTTGGGTTCCTGATTTTGGTTGTATATTCTATGAGTGTTATTTACGGAAGCCGAGGACATACATTCCAACTCCATATTATCCCATTTGATTAAAATAAGAAACAGGAATTGGAATGTCTGTCCTCGGCTTCCATAATTTCAGGATGCTTATTCTATATTCTAATCTTGTACTCATACCAAGTACTACTAAACCCACTATAAGGACACTCATTGATAAAACCAAGGTGATGAATACCGACAGATGATAAAAGTTATAGTTGATAGACGAATTGATGGATAGAGATGGATAGATATTGTAGATAGCTATGTGGTACATTAGATAGATGTATGAATAGATAATACTTACCTGCCAGTAGTCCATGTCCAATTATTGCAGTAGTTCTAATAAACATATGAACAGTCTATACCAATATAGAGTAAGTAACACATAGTAATAGCAGAACTTACTAAGGTAAACTTTGAACTAGTCATATCTCACTATGTTCTTTTACTTCTACAACAATTACCTGATTTTGAAAAGTGGTCTCTTCACGTGGCAACTCTTGTGTACTCAAACCAATAAACAAAGCAGTTAATGATTCCAATTGCCCTGGTCGCTGCTCCATCATCAAACTGGAACCTCCTGAAACACCAACAGTATTTGACGGATGTAGATCAGAAATAGTTAGAGGAAGCCCTCTATTAAAGATAGAACTTCTGCTGACGTGAGAAAATTCAATAACAAAAAAGAAGGGGTTAAAATTTTGGATAACTTTCTCCGGCTAATGGCTGTCGATTACAAGTTCAGTTTGTTAGTCCTCCTCCTGATGATGTCATATGTCCTCTGTGTCTATTGATTGATGCTAAGATCTACAAACAGATATTACTAAATAATATAATTATATGACTATTATTAATTTATAACTGACATATCCAAAGTTGTGAATGTTTTAATTATATATATAATATTTAGTTTGTATACAAGTAATTATTTTATTAACAAACATAATTACTAAAAACAATAGTTATATAACAATGGTAATTTGAGGAGGTTCATCATACAAGTACTAGCTGATTGGTAATTTGAGGAGGTTCATACAAGCACTAGTTGATGTCTTGTCATTATTAAATTACAAGAACAAAAATATGAATGTTATCATTGTTCTCAAGTAAAGATACCTCAGAAAACATTAAAAGGAAGAAAAAGTTAAGAAGACCTCTTACAAGAGATGTTATATTAATCCATTAGTGATACAAGATAAACTACTTACTGATAGACTAACTATAACACGTAAGCAAAAAGTAACATTGTATAACAATAGTTTTAATAGACATGAGAGCACTGACTATTTTCAGTCAGTGCTCTTAAATTACTTTGCTTCAAGTATGATTTCTTCTTTAAACATAACTGTGCTAGATCATTATAGCATTGATACAGAAAATAATTGTTTTATTTTTTTTTCTAAGTGGCTCCTGGCTACATCATTTTATATTGTACATGGATTCCATTGCACTGGTTACTATTACGTGTTATTTTACACTAATACTCTATAGCACAGTAGTTTACATAGACCTAGTTATTAAAAGGAAATTCAAGTCATAAGTAGCCCTTACAAAATGGCTGCAAAAGATTACAAGTATCAGTTTGTTAGTCCTCCTCCTCCTGATGATGTCATATGTCCTCTGTGTCTAGATATTGTTGAAGAACCACACCAGTTTACTTGTTGTGGTCAACATATCTGTAAAAAATGTGGAGTCAAACTAAAAAAGCAGACTACCACTCTACAATGTCCAATGTGTCGACGGGATAAGTATATAATGTCACGTGATACATATTTTGAGCGTAATACTCTTAACAAGTTGCTAATATGGTGTAATGAGGGGTGTGGTCATAAGATGGAACTAGGTCAACTCAAAACCCATCTACCAAAGTGTCCGTGTGTTCAAGAGGATTGTCCTTATGGGTGTGGTCAACAATGCCAACGTCAGTACATAGAGGAACATAAAGAGAAGTGTCCAAAACGTCCTTTTGCTTGTGGTTATTGTAAGTACCAGTCAACCTATGAGGTGATAGTTAATGAACATTATCCAGTATGTGACAAGTATCCTATCATCTGTCCTAATGAGTGTTCTGGAGATGAGATAGAACGAGGAATGTTACAAGATCATCTTGATAACTGTCCCTTCCAGATCATAGAGTGTGAGTTTAGTCATGTGGGATGTCAAGAGAAGGTTCGTCGTTGTGATCTAGCTCAACATCTGTCTGATAATGGTATCCACCATAGTGTTCTCTCTTCTAAAATGATCTATGATAATTTGCAGAATATAATGGAAGAGAAAGACAGGCAACTACAGGAGAAAGATAAACAAATTGATCTCTTGATATCTGAAGTCCGTGAATTGAGAACAGAAAATAAGATTTTACTTAGTAAGATATATGACAAGGTTTGTGATGTTATTACAATGACAGAGTTTGAACACAAGAAGGATAACAGTGTCCAATGGTATAGTCCTCCTTATTTTACTCATGTCAATGGATACAAGATGTGCTTTGAAGTTGATTTCAATGAAATTGACAGTGATACATCACTACGTATTTATTCCTACATGATGCTAGGTCCTCTTGATGATGATCTTCTGTGGCCATTTAAAGGGAAAGTTATCATACGACTCCTTAATCAGTGTGGTAATCGTCATCATTATGATTATGTCTTTGATTACAAAGACAAAAAACAAGGGAGAAGAGTTAATAAAGGAAATCGAGGGAAATATTTATCAACTCAGAGTGCACGTCTTCCATTAGATCAACTAGACTATGATGCTGATATTAACTGTCAATATTTAAAAGATGATTGTCTCAAGTTTAAAGTAATAGTACCTTATATATACGAACAAGATACTGACTGACTTTTCGCTTTTAAAGTAATGATATGATTTATCAGCAAAGTTATGTTAATATAATTAAATAATATATAGTTTGTTTTTGAGTAATAATTTTTTTTAAGAAACATAATTTTACAGTCAAAATTACTAAACACAATAGTTATATAACTATTAATACATGTAGTTATTAATTTATGACTGACACATGTCCTCAACTCAACTCAAATCCAGCACCAGATGATATAGCATAAATTAATTTTTCTCTTAATATTGTCTTATCAGAGAACATTGGTAATTTGAGGAGGTTCATACAAGTACTAGCTGATGGAAGATGAGATGTCTCTTTAGCTGAGAGGATCGTAAAGGGAGGATGAAGATGATGAAACCCAAATAATGGAGGACGACTACAACTTGTAACGAACTTGAGAAGTTGACGTTTTTGTTCTTCAGTAAAATCTCTGACAACTTCCCAAAAATATTGGATAGTTATATGATCATGTTTGTATTCACCTACAAGAAAAAGGGAGGAGCTAAAATGAGACTACACCCACAAAATCAGCTCATTAATAAAAATCTATAATATTACTTGATGGAAGGTTACTGACAACCATAGCAACTATTAAGCCACACCCACTTACCAGAGTATTCAGTATGTTTACAAAGGTCATTTAAATCAATAGGTACTTCAGCTCCAGATATAAGAGTTTGTAGTTCTTGTTCATTAAACAATGATAACCATAGCAACGGTATAACACTGTTTATACCATATCGAAATGATTGGAACTGACTATCCAGTTGTGTATTAAGATGATAATGTGATAATAAATGGATATATTCTATATGATTAGACCACGTGACTGGTATAATACCACCTCCTGGTTTAAGATCAATTACCTAAGGATATAAATGATACGATAAGTTATCTGCTTATCCATTTAACCATATGTCCATTCTTCCTTCTATCTATCTATTCATCCCTCATCTGTCAATCTATTTTCTTGTCCATTTATCCATTCATTCGTCTTCCTATGAATTAATCCATCCATTAGTTCATTAGTGACATTAAACTCTTCATCTATCTAGTGTTCTTTGATAGCTAATCCGTTAGCTCTTTATTGTTTATCCATCTATGCATCCATTCATTCATCAATCCATTGATCCATCTATGCATCCATTGATCCATCTATCCATCCATACCTTAGAGTATCCATATTCATTAGACAAAGTCGTAAAATCTAAACCCATTTCCTCAAAACTTCCTTCATAATTTTTTAAAGACAACAAATGTCTATATAGTTCTGGATCTAGTGTCGAAAGATGATGAGTATCTACCCATCCACGTCCTGGAGTGGTCAATTTTCGAAGAAAGAAAGGAGCAAAGGGAAGTTCTACCATCATCTGTTCATATAATACCTAAGAGAAAGGACAGTCAGTATAACTCAGGATATTTAGAAGATATATATAGTAAATTATCAGTATACTTCAGTATACTACATACAAGTCAGTAAACTCTTTACATGCAGCTGTACCTTTCCAAGTAATGCGCCCAGAAATTTGTAATGAATAGGGTGATCCTCATTAATTAAATGGGCTTGAGGATTTGGATACAATGATCCATCTTGTGTTGTAGTGAAGAACCCACGATTTGGATCAAAGGCTGTCTTAAGTGTTTCAGAGAGAAACTCTCTAAAAAGACCTCCTCCATCAATACCAGCTTCATCTAATCCTTGAGCATTTATAAGATTTATTCTTAGTTTCTTACGAAGATCTAGTGACAAAAATTAGAAATGATCTATTGTTTATTATAAAGTTCTAACGGACAAGGTATGTCCTTGCACATGTCATCAGGAGGACATATAAAGTTATCATTGAACAGATAAGACATCTGATATATCAAATCCTATGACTCGTCCAAACATCACATGACAACAATACATGATCACATGACAATACATGTTGTATATCACATGACAACAATACATGTAGTTGTATAGATGTTGATGTATTACCTTCCATGCTAAGTTTTGCAAAGGCATCTTCATAAAGGTGAGTTCGTCGTGCTGTAATATGAAGTGCTGGACCCATCATAAAATCTTGTAAATGTCCTTGAGATGACATACGACTGTGAGCTATTAAATGATGGAAAAACTGAAAGGGAAAAAAGAGATCAATGAGAAGAGAGAGAGAGAGAGAGAGAGAGAGAGAGAGAGAGAGAGAGAGAGAGAGAGAGAGAGAGAGAGAGAGAGAGAGAGAGAGAGAGAGAGAGAGAGAGAGAGAGAGAGAGAGAGAGAGAGAGAAACAGAGTGAGAGAAAACAGAGAGAGAGAGAGAGAGAGAGAGAGAAACAGAGAGAGAGAGAGAGAGAGAGAGAGAGAGAGAGAGAGAGAGAGAGAGAGAGAGAGAGAGAGAGAGAGACTTACAGTTACTCTTAAAGGAAAAGAGAAAACAAAAGGTGCTTTCTTAAGAAGTTCAGCATGTTTTAAAATTGTTTTAGAAATTGTTGCTGGCAGTTCCTCCTCTACAGAAAGAAACATATTATATAATCATTAAGATATGTTATGTAATCATTACATAATTATTACACTTACCTTCCTGTTCTAGGAATAATTGTGGTGGTATTTTAGAGATATCAATAGTTAAATGAGATATCCAACTGATATCAGAGCAAAAATGAAGTCGTGTGTTACGATCGTGTAATTGTTTCAATAATCGACACAATAGCTATGGACATATAGAACAGATAAATGGATCAATAGATGATAGCAATGGATGGACAAATAATAGGAAAGTAAATGGACGCATAGAAAAGTAAATGGATTAATAAGTAAAGAAAAGGATAGTTTCTCACATTAGATAAAAATTTCCATTCAGATGGGAGTGGTCTCTTTTGGTCAGAAAGGGGCGTGGCAACATAAGTGACAGGCAAATGAGTCTCCAAATGTAATACAACAAATAAATCTTTTAATTTCAGGGAGATACTCGCCAATTGATTAAGAGGAAAAGGTCCCAAATTGACAACTTCAGTGTCATGTAGAGAAGAGAGTGAAAGAGAAAACAAACAAGCAAAACACGAACAGAGTTCTAAAATAGACACACCCATTTCACTTGGGAGGGCGGAGCCACGAGCAAGGTGATCAATACATTTAATAGATGGTCCAAAACTTCTTGTTAAAGAGAGTGAGTCAATAGTTTGCCAAATTTGTCGTAGGAGAGGAGAAGAGAAAGAGAGCTTACGGAACAATGGAGATCGGTATGGTGATAATGTTGTAGATATTAATACGTGATAACAAGTGGAGCAAAGAGCGTTTAAAAGAAATGGAGAATATTCCCTATGGGGGTGTGGTCAAATAGTAAAGTAGGTGTGGTCACACAATAAAATAACTCACTTATTTCGGCCTAATCTGTCTACCAAAAATCCATTATTAACTTTATCTAATATACAGGAAATTAGCGCTTGATTTCCTCCTAATGGATCTAAATCCTATAATTAGAAAACAATATTAAAATGTCCACTGACTTTTCCATCCATTCATCCATCCATCCATTCATCCATTCATTCATCTATTATACCATTTTTTCTGCATCGTCATCATCCAGGTCGTCTTCCTCTTCATGACTCAATTGTCTTTTTTTCCCTTGTACATGTAATTCTAATGTCTTACTAATCATCGTCAATAAATTACCAATACTAACATCAGATAATGTCTCTATAATATATAAATAGAAATATAATACAATAAATGTATAAAATATAATATCATTGTATAGTGTGATAAATGTTGCAGAACTCTATTATTTAACCCCTAACTGTAACAATGAAACTACAAAAAATCACTTATATACATATCTTATTTAATTTAATAAAAATGGCTCAAATTAATTTAAAAATTAAAATATTAATGAGGGGTGTGGTCTTTTACCTGTACAAGTTTCACTAAGCAACAAGAGACAATAACACAATGTTGGTGACATCATTAAATGACCTCTTATAGATTGATCTAATGCTACCTCTAACAATGGCTCTAATGGTATATGTAATTTGACCAGTGAAGGAACAATTATATAACATAAATGTGATGTAAGGGGTGGAGCCAGGAGTTCATGAAGTATTGAAGAGAAAGATCTAAAAGAGAAAATAATGTTGAGAGAGAGAGAGAGAGAGAGAGAGAGAGAGAGAGAGAACTTACTGTTTCCCAGTAATCATCACTGCCCTTTCTATATACTGTAACAGACTGGTTGCCAAGGGAAGTGTGAGAGTTGTGTCCTCATCAGGAGATGGAAGCCGTTTCTCTAAAACCTTACGTAATGTAGAGTAATAACCTAACCAAAATTTGAACTGATTATCTATAAAAAATTTAAATGTACCTCTATTAATAAGGTAATGTAGAATTGA